>CAUYQG010106857.1:0-78671 GCA_963574415.1 Tarsius wallacei
AGGTCTACTATATGAGTGAGAACATGTGATACTTAGTTTTTTGTTTTTGTGAGAGGTCACTCAGTATTATGGACTCTAGTTCCATCCAGGTTGCTGCAATAGCTTCTTGAAACATACACTCAATACAGACATTAAAAATAACTTTCTCTTTTGCTTAGTGAGTTTCAGGTCATTGGGGGACAATTTTGGTGAAGTTTTTATTTTAGGTTGTAATCTAACAAACACAACATTGGAGCTAACCTCCACGTTTGATTTAGTTAAGTATTTAGCATTTATTCATTTATTTAGTTTATCGATATGTATTTGTTAAATGCCTAACATATGCAAGATATTAAGCTATAGGCAAAGAGGCTGTACAGAAAAAAGTATACTAGCTCATATTCAAAGAACTCAGGTGAATACGTGAAAAAAAGAAAAGCAATTACACTATGCTTAATAAGTACTATGACAATATATATTGCAAAGAATATAAAAGATGATTCACAATTCCATATAGGACTTCTTAAAATAAGTGAGATAAAAGCAAAAATTAGAGGATAAATAGGAACTTGCCTTATGAAGGCAGAGAGTGGAAGAAGAGATTAACCAGGTTAGTAATAAAGGCATTTCAGGAGTTGGAAAGAGCAGAAACAAAAGTGGAGAGGCAAGAAGCAGTCTTGTCTTATGTTCAGGGACAAAAAACAGTTTGGAGTAACTAGACAATTAAGTGTGAGCCATGAGTAGTAAGGGATGAAACCAAGCACTGGACAGGAGCCAGATGGGAAATTCTTTATACTCTGAAGAACTTGGACTTTTATACTGTGGGCATTAGGGAGTCAAGAAAATATCTGAAGAATGAGAATTATGTGGTCAGCTTTCCATGGCATTGATTACTTGGTATATAAGCAAGTATGTGGACCACATATTTGCTGGGGACAAAATTGGAAGTAGAAAGACCTGCTATGAGACTCCTATAGCACAGATGAGAAATAAGGTAGGACAAATCTGGGTTAATCTCTAAGTGGGAAGTGATTTCCACTACTAGAAATGGTAAAATTGACAGAACTTGCCAGGCGCGGTGGCTCAAGTCTGTAATCCCAGCACTTTGGGAGGCTGAGGCAAGAGGACAGCCTAAGTTTAGGGGTTCGAGATCAGCCTGGGCAACTTGGTGAGACCTTGTCTCTACAATAAATCAAAAAAATAAGCTGGCCATGGTAGCACTTGCCTGTGGCTCCAGCTACTTGGAAGGCTGAGGCAGAAGGATCGCCTGAGCCCAGCAGGTCGAGGCTGCAGTGGCCGGGAGCATGCTACTGCACTCCAGCCTGGGCGACAGAGTGAGATTTCAACTCAAAAAAAAGAAAAAGTGGCAGAACTTAATTATGGTTATATATAAAGTATGGGAAAAAGGGAAAAAGGAAAAGTATTTTTAAAATTTCTAATGTGGGTTTAGGTGGTTGGTGATGGATCAGCTGGAACAGGGAAATGACAGGCTAATATGGTTCAAAGTATAAAATGAATTCAGTTTGGGGCATGTTGAAATTTGTGGTGCCTCTGGTATATTCAGAGAGTTGCCTAGGTAACAGTTGAATGTACAAATTTTAAGTTCAAAAATAGATGATGGAAATCTGGGAGCCATCATCGGTGATTGTTGAAATTATGCACAGAAATACTGAATGAAATGCAAAGAAGTAAGATGAAAACAGAGGTCAATTATATCTAGCTATCTCAACTTCTATTTCTGGCCAGTGCTCATATCTACCAACATCCTTGTCATCCTTTCTCATTTATTGTCAGCTTTGACACATGGCTTATTTTCTTTATCTCCAGTCTAAGCCAACCATCACAGATGGTTCATCTAGCTCTCTAGTCTCTCAGTTCCTTAATCCCTATCGAAGTCCTTCACCAACTCGTCAAGAATTTGTATTCACACACCAATAGCTTGCTCTCTATTATAACATTTCAAAAGAATTAGGCTTAGGTGTTCTATTTTATGAATACAGACTCCAAACTCACTCTCACTGATGTTTCCATTCTTGTTTTTTAATCTCAGTGAAATCTCCACTACTATCTGCTTCCACTACTCTATTACGGTCTACCGTTGCTGCCTACTACATTTTCATTATCGTTCCTTCTATTTTTAATTGTTCTATGTACCCCTGCATATAACCTTTCAATCATTATTTTGCTAATAATCTAAAACCATTTGCCTTGTTCTCATTTTTCACGTGCGCCTAACAATCTGCAGCTGAGTGGAATTTGTTTTTATGTTTTTATTTAGTAAACATTGATGTGAGACTTATATAAGTTATAGCTAAGGACTTCACAATTTTTAACTGTTTTAATTTTCACAAAAACCCGTAAGGTGGGCACATCCAGGTTGTTTCCTGCATGAGGAACTCACAGTATTACACAAGTTCATTATCCCCAAACTAGAACACAAAATTCTTCTTTTATTGACTCTTGTGGAAAAGTCAACCGTCATGCTGTGAGAGTGGCCAAATTATGCCATTCAATGGTCTCATGGAGAAGCCCACATGGAGAAAACCTAAGTCATCATCAGTCACCAGGCATGTGAGTGAAATGAATAAGCCTTTAGATGATTTTAGCCTCTAGTCTCTGAGTTGTCTAGATGAAGCCTCAGACAAGTTTATTGCTGAATCCAACATGCCTTTCAAGCCTTAATTCTACTTTATTTTTTGAAATATTGAACACAATCGACCAAATGTATACCGTTGCATGTTCTGATTTTTACTTTCACATTTCAAGTCTCTTCTTATCAGTCACCACTGAGACCGCCTCTACCCATTTTTTCCCCTTAGAGATCTGTTCTAGACCCTGCATAAACCAGTGGTCCTCAATCAGAAGTAAGCAGTTGAAAACAATTACTTTGTGTGATGTTATACAGTTCCATGGCCTTTTAATTTCCTGTATGCCAATTTCTTCTAAATATGTATTTTGTCTAGATATCTCTTATGTGTTTCTGACAAATATATCAAGCCACTAAGCAAGCATTAGAAATACCCTTTCATGTTTTACAGATCCCTCAAACTCAACATGTACCAGACTGAATGTATTGTCTCTCCTAGCATATCTACTTTCTGTTTTCTTTTATATTTCAAGCAAATGAGAACAATATCTAATTTACACAATTTCCTAAATTAGAAACCTAAAATAAAACTATGTCTCTTTTTTCTCCTTCAGTACTGATTCCCACACCACTATATAGTTAATCAAATTATATTGGTTCCATTTTATCAACACCTGTCTCTTGATTTCCACCTTCCTTTATGCAAGCCGCGTAAATTCTTTTCTTAGTTATTTTGTTAGTCTTCTAATTCGTCTCATTTTTCATACTGCCTTTTTTCAAACTGTTCTCCACATTGTAACTAGAATATTTCTATAGTAAAACTTTGAATGTCTTTTTTTTTTTGCTTAATATCTTTAAATAGTTGGTCATTTTTCCCACAGATTTGTTCAAACTCCTGATTATAATAAATATGTCTTCAGCCTCATCTTTACCTTCCACTTTACCTTCCACTAAGACTATCCTAATTTCTCTCCCACATCTTGAAATTCTGTCCTAATCAATTATGTCTTCTTTTCTCCAATCCTCTTCTTCAACAAGCTCTTTCCAAGGCTAATTCTGTCTCTCTTTATATAGTACTAATACAGAAAGATTTCTTTGTCACGTTAAGATATGTTAATCTTTCCTACTCCCATGATCTCCTAACAGTCTATGCTTATCCTTATCACAGAATTTTCTACCCGTAATTGTAATTCTTTGTCTCCATGTTTGTGTGTCATTAGTCTCGTGGCTCAATGATGACAAAGACTCTCTTGCTCACTATTACATACTCATTGCTTAGAAAAAATTCTACTTACATAAATAATGTGGACTAAATAGTTACTATAAGAATGATTAATGAATGAACTAAAAGTGTTTGTGACAAATATACAGTAAGAGTTAACCTTAATAAGAGTCCTTGATATGGAAAGGTACAGGGATAAGCATACTTATAAAAGTTTAAGGGCTAGATTAGAAGTGAGGAAGTAAGATGAATAGTCTAGACAATCCTTTGATTAGTTAAATTTAGAATGGAAACAATTAAATTTAGTGGAAGATCTGATAGCAAGTGGGAGTAAAAAGTAAGATGCTATTGAGTAAGATGCTATTGAGACTTGTAAATATTAAGGCAAAAGTATCACATGTCTCCATTATAACATACATTTCTCCTGTTCAATACCAGTGGTGAGTTTGTAAGAGACTATCAATTTCTGTACTATTTCATTATTTGTGATAGCAGTAGTCTCAAATAAGGAGTGTAATAAATATTCTATTTTGAAACAGTGAAAGCCAAAGAATTAATCAGACAAGTTTAAAGAGTAAGGTGGATTAGATATTGAATAACAGAGCAATGACTTTCTTTAGAATATAGTGAAATTGTAAGTTAAATCATCGTTATTATATATTAAAGTAAAAGATAAAACATAAAATTTCTCATCAGAGTCTTAAATTAACCAAAGTCTTTTCAATGAATATTTTTAATGCATAAAATAATGTCTCAGAACAAAGAACAATTCCTAACTTCACTTACATATGTCAATAATTAAATAGTGCCTTCTCTAATAATATGAAATAGTAAGGTTATTTCTCAGAAAGTCAGAGTTTGAGGAGGAAAATCTAATCTTCAGTCTTACCTTTGACATTCATTTTGCCTTTGTTGATGAAATTGAACTTACATCAAAAGACAATGAACCATTATTGCTGTAAACCTGCTGTGTTTTAGATCCACTAGGAGAGAGTGGAAATGTTCTTTTCTGAGCATTGCTGTGAGGACTCTTCAGAACACTTATTGATGTCAGATACAGAATTTTCTTAACTGAATGCATGGCATCTGAAACATCACATTCCTTTATAAAAAATACTAGAATGTACTCTTCACCTTACCTTGCTGTACAAAAGATCCATACACAAACCACATGGAGTTGTAGAGAGTAGTAGACGTCATTGATCCCATTTGTAATCGTGGGGGATTAAGCCAGTTCAAGAGGTATACCAGTAGACCCACCAAAAGGACTGTGCCAGCAATGCAAGCCCATAGAGAGAGATCAAATGGTGCAAGACAAGCAAACATATCCACTGTCTTTTCAGCCCTTCGAAGTAGTACCCCCACTGAGTAGTCCATGTAACGTGTTGTAAAGTCCACCACATTCTCACGATCTGGAGTGATGGTTAAAGCAGAAATTCCTATGTCGGCTCTCTGAGAAATTGAAAGAGAAAGGAATACATTAACAGTGTAGAAAACAATTTCATTTGTGTCACTTCAGCTTGCCTTGAGGAAAAAGAATAGCTGCCTCAGGCAATATAAGTCTTTATACATAAACTGAAAAACACTGCAAAGACTTCTTGTAGAAGAGCTATGTGTGAATTCTGCATTTCTTACTGCAAATCCTGCCCCACCGGAGTTAGAAAAATTACCTTGTTCATATTATCAGTGCATGTAAAATCAGTGAATGTTTCAGACACAGATAACACAGGAAGAAAATTGTCTTTTTTTCCTTGGGTAGTTTTATCAAAGCCGTCACTGACATAGTAGCAAAAGAAAAACTTATACAAAAGGATTCTTTCTAGGAAAATGTACCCACACTATTAAATATGTTTTTAGCATGTAAAGTATTAGGTAGGTTATTTAAAAACTTCAACATGTCATTTTAGCCTTGATTTAAATTTCTCTGAATCAAAAGTTTTACGATTGGTCTCTAAACATATTAAGAGTTTGTTAGAATTTTTACAGCACAAACTTATAATGTATACCAGATGTGTCTACCATGATTGTATTATATAAACTACAGAAACATTTTAATGAACAATTAAATATTAGGAAAACAGAATTATTGGAGTAATTACCCCTTTTTTCAGTGTGTCTCCTTAGATTCTCAGTGATAGCACTTACAACTACAGCATATGCTATTTTTACTTATTTAAACCACATAACAGAATCACAGTGAAGCACAGAATAAATGACTTTACATTTAAATTCTGTGCTATAATAATACATATTTAAATATCTAAAAGATGCATCTTTTTTGAAATAACAGTTTTTGACTGTGATTAAAACTGCGGGAAACCCCTTCCAGACAAATACAAACATGAGTAAATTGTTCGTTGAACATTTTCTGGTTATTTTTCTTTTTTATTGTTTCTATGAAAGAAGATAGAAACTTGTTTTATTGTTTTTGGGGACTGAAAAAAAAAAGACATGAAAAGTAAGACCCCTAAGTGGAATGCCAAATCAACTTGGATGAATCTGGTTTCTAAAGTAATATGCTCTTTTAAGATTCTAGCTAAAATTAAGCAGTGTGTGTGTGTGTGTGTGTGTGTGTGTGTGTGTGTGTGTGTGTGTATGTGTGTATCAAGCCCATATATATTTGTTGCTAGGCCTAAGTGTTTACATACATTTTTTTCCCACTTAATCTTTACAATGAGCTATGATTTACACATTTTGCACTTTAATTCACAGGTGAAGAAACTAAAGCTTAGAGAGTTTAAGTAACTCGTTCAGTTCTCAGTTAAGTACAGAAGACTGATATTAAACCTATGTTTTTCTTACTGCACAAATTGTGTTCATAATCATTTTACCATATTGCAAGTTATCATTCATATCTCAAATGGCCCATACAGTAGCCAGTCAGGGCAACTGGTTTTAGAAAAATGCTTATCTTAAGGGAAGTAAGATTTGCTTTTAAAAATTATACTATTTACATTGCAATAAGGCCATGTATACTGTGAGTCTAGATTATGAACTGAAAGATATTAAGCGTAATAACGCTATATAAAATGAACTTGCAGAAAAACATTTTATTTCTTTCAGGTTCATACTTTTTTTGTAGCTAAATGTTGCAAATCGGATCTTTTCAGATTGAAAATCTGACCTGGATCCTTAGCTCTCTAGTTCTGTCTTCTCTGAACTTGTTTATCTATTGGTGAAATCAATGTAACAGTTTAGTATCACTATTATGAGCTGACTCATTTATCTCGATCTTAATGGTGAATAAATAACTCTCCAAGATTCAGTTAGGCTCTCAGAAGGTGCGTCTACTTTTCAGAACATTAAAGTACTATGGATCAGTAATTTACTAATTGATTATTGGTTACCCAAAGCATTTAATGACTCAACCAAAGTCAGAAAACTCCATCTGAGGAGAAATTTACCGACAACATGTTAACTGAATATTTGTAAGACACTCATAATATTTTTCTAATAAATAAATAAGTATTTTAGCGTTAAATGTTTTTAAATTGGAATAGCCACTCTACTGATTTGAGTAATGAATACTTCTAAGGGTTGCAAAATGAGTTTCTATAGTACAGTAAAAATATCTAAGGACTTTATTAATTTAAAAAGGGAACTGATTGTTTTGTATGTACTAAATATTTATTAAATAAAACAGATACTTGTCATATATCTTTAAAGAAATGCTTAAGTTTTGGTTCACTTTCAACACTTGGCTATTCTATTTTCAAGGAGAAATTGCTAGCCTCCCTATGGAGAGCATAACAGAATTAAACAATGAACTTTCAAAAACTGCACAAATACATCCATATGCACAATGCATACACACATACTTTCCTGTCTCTGAGTTTTGTATACACCTTCCTAAAGAGATGCCCCATTGCATCCTTCAGAGTCAATGATATAGCAGATTACCGTGATTGATATGAGTTTGTGATAATTCTTATTTGTATTAGAGATAATGTGCTAGAGCAGAAAAAAATGCCAAGGACTTCTGATTCAGAAAGATGGCTCTAAAATGTCCTGAATATCTATAAGCATAACCAGAAATGATCAGGGACAATTATTTATTCTTACTCTTCCTAGGTATTTATTTGGTCAACTCACTTGTCCATTTTTTTACAATGACTTTTCAAATTTGTATCCTCCTGAAATCTTTAATATTCCACTACTCCAGCCTCAACTCTCAGATGGCCTCCACTGCTATTATGTAGAGAACATAGACGATATATGATTAAAATTCACACGTATATCTACCTTCCAACCTATATCCCATAGCCAGCTTATTCCATTTAACTCTGTTTACAATGGAGGAGCTATCCGCCTTCCTATAAAGGGCCAACACTCCATCAGTAAACTTATCAAGCAATCTCCATGTCAGATAATTCAACTCCTGTCCCATGCATTCAGCATCATTCTAGCAACTGTGGATTTCACATTAAAAGATCTTTTAACTTTTTCTGGTTAAAAAAAAGAAAAAAACCTTTTACTCCACTCTCTGTGACTTCCTACTCCCAGTAACTACCCTTTCTCTCTAGTCCTACACATCCTAGCCACTTGAAGAAGATTCTTTTGCACATTGTTGGATATTCTATTACTCATGGAAACAACATTTCTTAATATTTGCATTGCTGAATCAAATAGATATAATTCAATGCTCATTTGATTAGTCCTTTTGATAACATTTGACAGTGATGATTGCTCCTGCCATCATAAACACCCTTTTTCCCTGGATTTCATGACACAACACAAATCTCTTTTTAAGTTCTTTTTCAAGATCACATCAGCACTTCTCTGGACTTGGGCATACACCCATTTCTTATTTGAGATCCTCTACCAAATAAGCAATCCTATCCATGGTCATTAGTTTCACTTTCTGTGGACATCTGAGCTCTAGAGTATATATCTGAACTCTAGGGCCTAGACTGATTCGTTCAACTATATAATTGATATTTCTATTAAGTATCTCAAAATACCTCAGATTTAACATGGCCAAGACCATCCTCATGATATTCAACTCTAACCAGTCCTCTTCCAATGTCTTCTGCTTCAATGAATGACATCTTTTTACATAACTCATAAAACTTGGCAGCACCATTATCTTCCCTAGACTATCCCCCTATCAAATCTGCCACTATTGATTTTACCTTCCGAGGACTCTAATATCCATTCACTTCTCAATTGTGTCCAGCTATCATCACTGCTTTCCTGAACTCCCATACCTTATGAGACTACCTGAGAACTAACTTTCCTCCTGTCCTACTGCAACCAAAGTAATCCTCCTGTAGAGTAAATTTGATCCTGTCCTTTCTACACTTTAAAGGTTTTCAGTGAATTTGCATTACTCTTAGGAAAAACATTAAAATCTTTAACATGGTCTACATACCCTTATATAGATTATCTCCAATCTGCTTCAACATATTCATACTGTACCATTTTCCTTTCCAGCACTTCCTGATGGCATGGTTTTTGTTCATGCTATTTTCACTGCCTTAATTGACTCTTGTGACACTTTTTCAAGTAAACTTCAAGGAAGCTATCCATGACCCTTTGATTAGAACAATAATTCTTCTTATTTACACAATCAGAAGCCTATATTCCTCATTTCCTAGGTATTATGACAGTTGTAATCTTACACATATTTATATAGTCCTTTCAATAATGTCTGACTCTTCTGTTATACCACAAGATCCATGAAGACAAGGATTGTGACTTGAAAAAAATTTGCCTGGCCTAGGATTTATGGTCAATAAGTACTTCCTATGAACGTATGAATAAATTTAGATGGAACCTCAACTAATTCTTGTAAATCTCTTCTCTCCTTTTGTCATCATTCTCAATAGAGAAAGGTTTTTAAAGAATAAAACAGCAATACAAAAATTTGCTAAGTTTTATAATAAGAATAAAAAGATTAATATTTTGATGAATACTTATTTAAATAATTAACATAAGGTTCTTGCTTTATCAGTTATTTATGTTTATGTCAGTTGCTCTTAGCTAATATCATTAAGCACCTACTGTAGTAAGTTTGATATATTAAAAATATGTCAGGTGTTTACTGTAAAATTATTATTTATATTTTTTAAGATTAGCACTAAAACTGGAGTGTAAATAAGTTTATTTTCAAAATTATTTTAATTACATGGTCATAACCTTTTCCTTGGGAGAAGATATAAGATTTGCCTTCTCTCAAGTCATGAAAAGGAGATGGATGCATAATATAATAGGGCAGGAATAATTAGCCATAAAATCATTGAATCTTAGAAGCTTAAACTTAGAGAAGTTAAAAAGCATTTATTCTAAATTTGATCTGAAATAAATTATCAAATCTAACAAGTAATCATCTTATTATTGAATATAATGCTAATAACATTATATTAATATGACTAATAGCTATGCATTTATTAGTGCTTACTGTACAGCAAATTCCATTTTGTATGGTCTACATACCTTATTTTATGTAATATTACAAAAAGTCCAATTGCTTTTTTCCAAGATGAACATTTCTATTTGAATATGAATAGTCTAAATATTCCAAAGTTCTGATTATATAAGGAATCCATAACTATTTTCCTCTACTTTCTATTAAACATCATCCATACATCATATTATAAATCTATCATATTTTAGATCTGCCCTATGACAATTTTTTAAATACTTGAAGAACACTATCTTATCCTCTAATTGAAAATATACTTTCAAAGCAAAAAATAATTTGTTTGGTCAATCACTCTTCCCAAGATATGATTTCCATATCTCTCAAAATACTGGTCATTCTCCTGTAAGCATGCTCTAAATCATCAATGTTGCCTCAATTAATGTAGATAATATAGTTCTTAAATAGTATTTTAAAAATGAAATTGGAGCCTGAATCATTTTTATTATGTGAATTACAGCACTGCCTATACTACACTTAAGGTCTAATAAAAATTTTAAAATATTTTTAAACTAAACATTATCAGACTGGAAGTTTACATAACTCTTATGCAATTGAGTTTAAAGCAAATATTGGATTATAATATACTTGTCTCTTTAATTTAATTATTTGGTTTGTTTTCATCTTTCACACCTGTCTGTAGTATTTTGAATCTTTGCCTGTCATCCATCATGATGATATTTTTCTCTGGGTTTGAGCCATTTGGAAGTTTGAGAAGCAGGCCTTTATTCCTTTTCCACATGCCTAGTAAAATATTGATGAAAAGTAAGCTGGAAAGTTTGAGGTATGGCAGTTTGCTTCTAAAGTCTACCCACTTTGACAACAGCTCACTATTTAACACTTTAGATATGGTTTTCAATCACCTATGAATATTCTTTACTGTATTGTCATCCAGACAGATCTCTCCATATGATTTCTAAGTGTTTCGTAAAAGGCATTATTAAACTTAAAATACATGTGTAATCAGATACTCATCTTCTCATGAATAGCTAATGCTATCAAAAAAGAAAATGAACTGCTTATTTTTATCACCTATAACACATCTGATTAATAATCCATTCTGTAATTTTATCTGAGAATAAAATCAAACTCACTGTTCCATCAGAACAGTGAGTTTGAATGTGACAACCTCAAACTAAATACCTCCTCTCTTTTTCATGTTTTGTATGTATTACTTATAGTAACTCACTTATCATTTCAGAAATGCATTCATTTTCCTCGGATATTATTCATTTGGACCTGGAAATTTGAACTCATTAAAAGTGCCTATCAAGAGTTTCACATCAGTCAAGTTTTTTCATCAATCAACTCTACTCTAGATATTTTTTGTACACAGAAGCAGCAAAATAGTTACTGCCTAATTGTGGCACACATTTGACAAGCATTGGGTCTACCTCTGCCTCTTTAATTCTTAAAACTATGCATTTTCTTTTCCTGCTCTTCACAAGAATGAACTTTTGTAGATTTTAAAAATTTCTTGATAGTTTTTTAAAATATTATTTGATTTTCTTTGGTCTCCAGATGTTACAGTGTAAAGATTCCAGGTTTGCTGGGGGAGAAGTAAGTATTGAATAAATGCTAAAGGAAGGAAGAAAGGGTGAAAAAGAAAGGAAGAGAGAAAAAAATCAGAGTAATATATTTTCCTAGTATTAAATATTCTATTCCCAAAATAAACTCTATTTGGTAATACTTTACTATATGCTAATATGACGATGAATCAAATACAAAGGCTATATTTTGAGATTTTTGGATATTCATAAATGATATTGGTTGTTTTTCTTTTTGTGTGTGGTATTATTGTCAAGCATTCTAGTAGAGATTACTCTAGATTTATGGAATTAACTGGGTCAATTTTATGAAATATCTTAATCTTTTGGCCTCATCTTTCCTGACAGAAATTAAAAAAAGAGAGAGGGTATAATATTAATTTGTTTGTAAACAATGCAAATTTTTAGTATATTTGAAGTACATTTAATTTTTTTCCTATCTCTTCTTGAGTCAGTTTTAATGATAGCATGTTTTCCTCAATAATAATTCATTTCTTAAGTTTTCAATAATTAATTAGCATAGAATTACACTAACTGTTCCATCATGGTTGCAAAAATTTTCCTTAATTTTAGTGTATACACTTTCTTAATATTATCATCTATGCAGTCTATTTTTTTAAGCCAAACTTTCCAAAGATTGATTTTGTTTTACATCTTTTCAAAGAACTGTTTTTTTCCTTTTTATCAATCCTATTGATTTGTAAATTCTAAAATATGGATTTTAACATATTTTGAATTAAACTTAGTAGCTTTCTTTTGATTTTGTTTATTAAGTTGAAGGCTCGGTTTATTATTTTTAATTTAATAATCAAGTAGAATTTAAAGATACACTTGTTTCATGTTTCTCTACAGTTTTGAGGACAGTTTACATGTAGTGCTTGTATAATCTTTATTTTTCAAGTAGCATATATTTTTAATTTTATTTCCTCTTTGCTTTAAGAGCAATTTGTTCTTTTTTTGTTGTTCATTTATTGTTTTGATTTCCAAGTGGTTTGAGACTTTGCTTTTGTTTCTTAAAATTTTATTCATCTCAGTTTCATTGCGTTTTGATCAGGTAATTTGTCAGGTATTATTTATATTGTATAGAAATTTTGGAGTTTAAATATAATATATTATCAAATTTTGTGATTAACCTATAAGTCTTCACTGTATGTAGGACACAAATATAAAAATCTATATTAATTGTACTATTTATATTATATTAAATAAACTTTGAAAATGTTATCCTTCCCATATTTTCTATCAAAACTCACAAATTGATAGTCCATAGTTCATAAGTAATTTACTAATGTGTTTATGTTCAAACCAGAGTTTTAAAATGCTTCAGCCAGCATTCAAAATTAGTAGATTCTACATAGGAATTCAAACTCAAAAACTACTGGAATATGTGACAGCAGCTTGCTGAATCTGAAAGGCAGTGCCCACTTAGAGATTTCATTCAGTTTATCTGTCACTATTCAAGCACAGTGTATGCACAGGTATCCAAATTACTTCTTTATCTTAACTACCTGATCTGTTAGTTATTTGAATTTACAATCCTTCTCTTTCTCTTTCTATTAGTCTAACAGATCGGCAGAGTAGATTACATAAAACAGCCGCAAAGTTCTTCCCATTCTGATATGCGGTATGCCTGCCCCTTTACAATATGACTTCTTTTCATTAATCCATGTCATTTATTTCCTTGTACTTTAAATCTGGGATTAGCAGGGTCTTGCTTTGGCCATTGGGAGAGAAGCAATGTGACAACAATAGGGACTTGGAAAGTTTGCACAATGGGCCTGCCCTCTATCTCTATCTTGCTGTGCGAGGAACCCTGAATCACCATATGAATGCTCTCTAACTTGTCTGCTGAAGAGCGAGAAGCCATGTAGAGGCTAACAGAAGAGCTACTGAGCCACACTGGCAAGTTGGCAATCAAATGTCATGTTTCCTGTTGAGCTCACATCCTGCTCTTTTTCTGCAGTTTGTCCTTCCAAATTAGGGCAATTAATGGATTTTTTCAGGGTCACCTGAAAAAGCTACAATTTCTTAGGAATGTGCTTTCTTTTTTTGAAATCTGACAACTTCTGGTTCAGGGAGGGCAACCTTACTTAATTCAGAGTACTGTTTAAAAATGTCCTCCGTTTTAATATTTATTCAGTGATAACATTTGAGGTCTGAAAAGGGAAAGATACATATCAGTGTTTCAATACTTAAGTGATTGAATATCTCAAGATTTCAAAAAACTTCTCCAATGGGATAATTTGCAAAATGTCTTCCAAGCTAATAGAGGCACGAGAAAAGAAATATTTTCACAAGGCTGAAACATGAGAAGTCAGTGAATAATATTTTTGAATACTTATAAAGTTATATATTTCCCAAGTTTTAACTATCAAAAATGTGAGAAAAGGAATTTTCCAACATGGATTCCTGGTGAAATGTGGTAATTTAAACCATGTGAGTTCATTTAGCTCAACATGGAAGCTGGGCTGAAGTAAAAACAGAGCAGAAAAAACTTTTATATACCATGAACTTGCTAATAAGTTTACCATGTATAAAACTTAGGAAAGCAAAACTAAGATGAAAAATAAACAAAATTTAAACATTAAACTGTAAAAACAATATGAATGCATTCTTGTTTTTAAAGTGTCAAATTATATAAAACAATCTATTCTCTTCCTGCAAATAAAATAAATGCCCAAAATATTATAGGCCTATAAATGAACATGGAAGAAGTTGCTTGGCTGACAGTCCCAGGCTGATAAAACTTCCAGTGTTAAGGGCCAAACTCATTTTCTCTCATTGCTCTGTGGCTCCCAATTCATGTCTTTAGATGGTTGCTTGAATTCCAGCCATTCTATTAACATTCCAGCCAGGAGAGAGGAATTAGAACAAAAATCCTTCCTTTAAGAATATTTCCCACCCTGAATTGTACCCCACATCTTTAAAATAAAAAATTTAAAAGTCAAAAATAAATAAATATTTATAAATAAATAAATAAATAAATAAATAAAAGAATTCACACCAGTCCCACAATACCTACTTTTAAACAGCAGAAAACCAGGGGAGACAGCAAACACAGTGCCCCACTACCACACACACACACACACACACACACACACACACACACACACAGAACATTTCCCAGAAGCTCCATGCAATATTTCTGCTTAAATCTCATTAATTAGAACTTAGTCACATGATCACACTAGCTCAGGAGAGAAGGTGCAAAATGTATTTTGGGGGTAGTCTGTACTTGGCTATTATTCTGGAGCTGTATTACTAAGAAAGAAGAAAACAAATACTTAAGAACAAGTGGTAGTCTGCTACATTTCCTCATATGTAACTGCTGTTTCAAGATTGATGGTCTCTAATTCCGGGTTGCAGGAAAAGACATTATTTCATTCCTTTTCAAGGCTGAATAGTATCCTATATATATATATATATACACACACACACATACACTATATATATATAATTCCATATATAGAATACTATATGCATTATACATATACACACACACACACACACACACACAAATTCCACATTTTCATTATCTACTGATCAACTGATGGGCATTTAGGTTGATTGTACATTTTTGTAATTGTGAATTGTGCTGTGATGAACATACTAGTGCAGGTGTCTTTTTCACATAATAACCTCTGTTCCTTTGGGCAGATACCAAGTGGTGGGATTGCTGGATCAAATGAAGTAATGCAGAAATGAAAACCAAATGCCACATGTTCTCATTTAGAAATTGTAGCTAAACTAAGGAACTGCAAAAGCATCTAGAATAGCATAATGAACACTGTAGACCAGAAGAGAGGTTGTAGGGGAAGGGGTGAAAAATCACTGTGACATACAATGTTCACAGGTGAGGGTGGAGAGTACATTTAAAGTCCAGACTTTTTCACCACTATATAATGCATCCATGTATCCAAAATTTATTTGTACTCCCTAAAGCCATTGAAATAAAAATTTTAAAAAGATTAATAAAAATCCTTTTAGAGTCTTTTCTATTTTTACATATATGCAGGTCTATATTTTTTCCATAAATCTGATTATAATATAGTACATTATAATCTTGGAGAAATATACACACACCCCTACCCTAAATACTGCACAGAATTTTTAGCAATGATCAACTGATGGGCATTTAGGTTGATTGTACATCTTTGCAATTGTCATCTTTGTATTTTCGGCACATAGAAAGATAGCACATAAATAGATGTTTAGTAAGTGTTTATCAATTATAAAGGTACTCTGATTAATTTAATCATTTTCCCCTTGAAGGATTTTTCAATTGTTTCCTATTCCTTACCTATTATAATCAAAGATCTTTGATCTTGCAATTTAGAGTATATTCAATTGAAAAGTGTTTCTTGGGTCTTGTCACACTGATATTTCTAGAAATTAATATCTTTCATTATTTCAATAGATCTTTTGTCTCTGACATCATGATAGTGACAAAAAAACCTTATTATTAGTTTCATTTCTGTTTTGTCAGTCTTATCTCTAAGCCTCTTCCCACAGCCACACCGCCTTCCCTTCTAGCTCTCCCTTCAGCAAGAATGCTCATTCACATACTGGTCTGATTTTTAAGTCCTCCAGAAACAGTTTAGTTTTCATTAGTCTCTGAACCAGCTTTTCTCTTCTAGTCTTTTTCTCTCTCTCTCTCTCTCTTTCTCTGTCTCTCTCTTTCTGTCTCCTTTTTCTGTCTCTCTCTAACACACACACACACACACACACACACACACACAAACACACACACACATACACACACACTTGCATGTATTCAATATATTTTCTCTTGCATTTTCACTTGAGCTTATGGCATTTCTTCCCTGGAGCTTACTGTAAGTCTTTCTTTCTCTGTTTTTCTGTATCTCTCATAGTACTTATCCCATATTATTTATTCTCAATTATAATATAAACTTTTTAAAGTAGGTGCTTTATCTTCTATCTCCCTAAATATATTTCACAATACTCTGCCTACAGTACATTTCCAAAAAGTCCTGTCAACTTATTTGTTCGATTCTTTGTTATCTGGTAGAAATAGCTGATTTTTTTACTACCTTAAATTCTGATAGAAAAAGAATGGATTCCAGGCTGCATATTGCCTGAAAAAATATCTCCCATTGTGAAGAAGTCACTGACTTTAAATTTTTTTTCCCCCATCAAGCTGGCAGCCAGGCTGTTTGACTTCAGTAGCTTAAGTTGTAATGTTTTCAGCCCACATACATGGGGAGAACCTCCCTATATAATAGCTGTGCCACAACCCTTTATAAGAGGTATCACTTCCCACCTTTTACTGAGGCCAAATACGAAACTCAGAGGAGGTGGATAGATCCAAGGTTATAGGTCAACAAACTGTGGGTTTGATATATCCCTCACAGTGTGCTTAATAAATCTGATTAAATTTTTGCTTTATGGTTTCTGTATAATATCTTCCTTCTAACAACTTTCCTAGTATTTATTCATTGCTTTATTATTTTTGTTTTATCATTTATATGCTTTTTAATTCTTACTCTTTTTGACTTCTGAATTATCTCTAAGCAATACTCGTGTTGGGGGAGGAATTAGGTGAAAGAAATTATACAGGTATGGTGATAGGTGTATTTGTATATAATTGAGCATATTAAGCATTGTAGCAATTATAAGAACTTGAGCTGATGGAAAACTGTTGGATCATTATTGGGCGAGTGCAATATGATCCGACATTTTTAAAGGCTAATTTTGGCTATTCTTTTGAAATAGATTATAGGGAAAAGAGCAGTATCAGGGTGAGTAGTTAGGAGGCTGCTAAAGAAGTCCCAAAGAGAGAAAATGCCCTAGTGGGTAGTGGTGGCATGGTGATAAGTGACCATATTTATGGTATATGCCAGGTTTATAGCTAGGAAAATTTGCTGATGCATTATGTGTAAGGCATGACAGAGAGGAGAGAAGTCAAGGATAACTTAAATGTTTTGCACTGAGTGACTTGAAAATTGGAGTTGCCATACACTGCAACAGAGGAGGCTGAGGGTAGACAAGGATGGGAGAAAGGTGGTAGCATTAGGAATTCAGTTTTAAGTATGTAATGTTTGACATATACTTTAGATAGCTAAGGGGAAATGCTGAATGTATAGTTAGAAATATAAGTCTGTGAGAGTCTTGGGCTAAAGAAACAAATTTGGAAGTGGTCTACTTATAGCTAATAATTAAATCCATGAGACTGGATGAGTTTACCAAAAGGTGAAGTATAGCTAGTGAAGAAAGCATTGGCTGTGTGTTGAACTGATCTCTCTCTCACTCTCTCTCTGTCTGGCACACTCTCTCTTCCTCCCTCCCTTCCTCCCCCTCCACCTCTCCTTACTATCTAGCTATTTAACACTTAAAGAACAAAAATTCTACGTTCCATATTGTATGTGTTCCTCACTATTCCGGCTACATACCAGACCTTAATAAATATTTATTGAATGTTGAGTGAAAAGCAAGCTACAAGTTATTTATAAATTGCAGTAGTGCAGGAATTATCCTGTAGCATTATAAGAGGCTTAAAGGTAATACCATTTATATAATTCCCAAGAGGCAATGCTATATCTTGGAAGAAACAGACTATCAGAAAGCGTTTTCTAGTCATGTAGAGACTTCCTCAGTTATCTGTGAGGTCATCTCAAGGCTGCTTGTGGGCAAAGCATGTCGAAGCAGTCTCTGGCTGAAATGCTCAAACTGCAAATCCACATTTTAATAAAATGCAAACTAAAGATAGGAGCTAAAATTTAGTGGATTTTTATTTTTATTACAGTAAAATTTTTAATCATTCTAGAACTCATTTAAGGCTGCTAAGATAGATGTTTCTGGAGCTCAGCAGGGGAGGGAAATGTAAATTCTCTGTAAATGAGAAGAGAACTAGCTTCAAGAAACAGTGTGTCTCTGTATGAAGTGAATTCTGCTGTTTGATTCTGTGCAGTATTAAGTGAAATATAAAATGAATAAGATATACTCAGAGTCCCTCTCACAGGTATGGGGGCCTCTGCACTCAACCTACAGTTACTGCCTACCTTGACATAGCTGTTAGATCTCAATTGTGCTGTTTTTGTATTGGGTCAGGGACACCTTTGCTTATTTTAAAGGTTGCTATTATAAAATTACCTAATTAATTTTTGGTAATTTCTGAAAACTCAGAATCATGAGACTTAAAACAATAGAAATATGAAGTATCAAAATGTCATGCAAGAGTAAACTCACAGTTCTCTTTCAAGGTATGGCTCTTCTCCCAAACATTCTGAGTAGTATTCTTATGTTAAGATGAAGAAAAAAATCCCTTAAATGGGATTGGTTCCTTGACTGCTAAATGGAAGTGAATATTTTAAAGTTCTACATGTACTAAAGAATATTTCTACTTCTCTTTAATATTAAGGCTAATATTTTTATCTATTAAAGTATTTAGCATTCCAAAGACACAGGAGAAAGAGGAGGTGCAATGACATCAACTACCTTCTTAGGTTACAGTAAATTATCTTCTTTTACTTGTAGTGTGTAGCTATATGTTTATAATTTCCAGACTAACATAAACTGGAATTAGTGTTATAAATTTTAACAAAAAAAAAAAAACACTACCTTACAATTATGCCCATCGAGCCATAGAGGATTTCATGATGGAAATGCACTTTAAAAGTTAGAATATCCTCACCTAAATTTTCACTCTCGTATATACCTGGAAGTTATCTTACTCATTAATTTTACCCCCAAGCTATGACCAGAGATAAATGAAAATCTAGGTACTAGATGGCATTTCAATAGCCAGTGGTGGATTTCAGGGTTTATCTGTTCTCAAGTTACAAGATTTTTCTCATCATAGCTTCAGTCTTTATATCATCTTGGCTTTGACTGATGTAGTAGTCTGTTAATTTATAACCTAAAACCCACCAAACTTTTTTTTTCCTTGCCTATAAGCCCTCCTTAAACCTAAGAACCATTCCTAGACAGCGTCATTCCTTTTGGCAAATATTCACTCTCTGTTCTTTAGCTTTGATTCAAGACTTATTATTCACCACTTATCTGTGCTTGCCATCTATTAGACCAAGTTCTTAATGATTCAAGTCCTTTATCTGATTGAATTGCTCCTTGCTGTTTGCAATGTCTGCCAATTAAATATCAACTGTAAATTTAGAAAA
This sequence comes from Tarsius wallacei, assembly GCA_963574415.1. Lineage (NCBI taxonomy): Eukaryota > Metazoa > Chordata > Mammalia > Primates > Tarsiidae > Tarsius > Tarsius wallacei. The sequence continues at coordinate 19,895 of CAUYQG010106857.1, forward strand.
TTGCCCCTACAACCACTCACTAAGTCATTTGCAACTACATAATTTATCTCTTTTCTTAGATCTATATCCTTTTTCTCTACTCCTGTTAAAATTCTTCCTTATCAACAACAAATATTTTCGGCCATGTTTTCCTCTTCTACTTACATACACACAGCTGTGTGCTCGCCCACATCTATGCTTCAGCTTCATTCTATATGTATATCTAATGGATTCATTTTGAACACTCACCAATTGGACACGCAAACATGTATCCTTATGACTACAAACACTTTTTGAACTTCCTGCCTGCCTATAGCTGATATACTATGGGAAACTAAATCAATCCATTTATACTTGTTTAAGAATTAAAATCCTTGGCCATATGTGGTGGTTCACGCCTATCATCTCAGCACTTCGGGTGGCCAAGGCGAATGGAATGCTTGTGTCCAGGAGTTTGAGACCAGTCTGGGTAACATAGGGAGACCTCATCTCTACAAAAAATCAAAGGATTATCTGGGTATGGTGGTGTGTCCCTGGAGACCCAATTACTCAGGAGACTGAGGATGAAGGAACAGCTGAGCCAAGGAGGTTAAGGCTGTGGTAAGTCATGATTACGCTGCTACACTCCAGCCTGGGTGACAGAATGACACCTCTCAAAAAAAAAATTAAAATCATATTCACTGTCTTTTTTTTTTTTTGAGTTGGAGTCTCACTCTGTCACCAGGTTGGAGTGCAGTGTCACACTCATGGCCACCACAGCCTCAACCTGCTGGGCTCAGGCGATCCTTACGCCTCAGCCTTCTAAGTAGCTGGAACTACAGGCAAGAGCTACCACACCCGGCCTATTTTTTTATTTATTGTAGAGACGAGGTCTCAAACCTCTGAGCTCAGCAATCCTCTCGCCTCAGCCTCCCAAAATGCTGGGATTATAGGCTTGAGTCACTGCGCCCAGCCTCACTGTCCAATTTAAAGTCTCCATAAAGACTTCCTTTCTTCTTACATATGTTATCCTGTCCTCTTTTGCAAAGCTATCTTTTCATTTCACAATCACTGTAAGCATTTATCACTAGGCTGTGTGGGAAGAGTTCTTTGCTGGGTGAAGTTTTATTAGCAGATACAGATATCTTTAAGGCTGATTTGCAGTAATAACAATATACACTGGAAACAAGTAAGGATCTTTTGTGTATGTTAGTTATCATGAAGCATAGTTGATGGTTTTCTGGCACCCAGCTGATAACCCTGCTTTATGCACAAGCATCATAACTCTGCCTTCATCTGATCCCAGTTGGTGGCTGGCTCACCCCACACAAGGTAGCCTCTGGCCTTTGTCTTAGCTAATCGCCTCTTCCTTCACTAGACCATGGGAACATAGGCATTTCTGCTACCTCAAACTTGACTACTTAGGAAACGACCATGAGAATGATGGCAATTGTTGTGCCTCTTTGCAGCGTGTTCTGGGGGCATAGACAGAGAGGTTCAACTTTATAAAAGGTATGCCTGGTTCTTCCCCACTGGCCCCAGTGTTCTCCTCCCCAATGCAGATGGAAAAGGGGGCAATTCATCACATTCTCTGTTTCTCCGAACTCTCCTCCTAAAATTAACTCTCTCCTCCTTCTAGCTTTTAAAATTATCTTTCCTAGTAGCAGAAATAATAGCACCAGTCCATACCCAGACTCAAGTGGAATCATTTAGGACCTTAAATAATCATTTTGTGTACAATCTTCATATTAATCCAATATTCCCAATTACATTTTTATAACAAAGGTGATAAAAATAAATATATTTCCTAAACTTTTTATTTTTTAACCCTAGACATTATTCACTTGGGATCTAGATGCCCATTTACTAATTGTTTCTAGACAACACCACTAGGATGCTCCTCAGCTTCCACAAAATCAGTATCTACAGTCAAATTCTGTATCTCTGTTGCCCTTTTCTGATCTCCATTTCCTTCTGTTTCCTGTTCTGTCATTGGGTGTCCATCTGCTCATTTTCCTCTGCTACATTTCTCCCCAAGTCTCAATCCTCCTCTCTCTTCTCCTCCAAGTCATCAAGTCTCAATCCTTTTTTCTCTTCACCTCTAAGTCATCAAGTTCGGTTATTATAAGATCTATTGCTTTCTCAAAATTATTCTTTTTGTTAACCTCCTATTACTATTGCTGTAGTTTCAACATTCCTTTATTCCTCTCTACTTTGTTAAAAGCTATTTGTCTTCTCCCTTCCTCACTTCAATGCGTCTTCAGGCCTGCCTCATCTACCTTTCTTAAATATAAATTAAATTACATTTTTCTCTTATGTAAAAACCTTTCATAATTTTTACTGGCTAAATGCTAAAACCCAAATTCTTTAGCATGGCAGGCATGCTTTTATAATTATTCCTATTATTGCTGCTCATACTCTGCCTCATCTTTAAGACCTTGTTCAAGTTTCTACTCTTCTGAGAAATCTTTTCAACTTTCCAGGCAAAAGCTGCCATTCAGTTCCTGAGTTGTCATGACACCCTGTATGTATTACCCTATGGCATTTTCCACACTGTTTTAATTATTTATTTACACATTTGTCTTTCGTGTATACTATGAGATCTTTGAAGGCTGGAACAATGTCTTCCATTTCTTTGTATATATGATGCTAGGCACAGTGCCCAGAACATAGCATGTATTCAAAAACATGTGGGAATGAATGGAAGAATTTAGGGCATGTTGCTGTGTACTTGGCATACAAAGTCAATACTACCTTAGCCTTCTGGCTTCCAAAGGAGGGTCTATGCAAAGAAAAAGGTCTTGTCTCTGTCTCTCTGTCTTTCTCTCTGTCTCTCTCTTTCTCTCCATCTATATAGACATATGTAGATAAACATAAATATATATAGGAATATAAATAGATAGATAGTGTTCCAAAAGGATAATTTGAAAACTGGAATAGATCTTCTCAGGATTACCGAGAGGTGGGAGTGAAAGCCTTATGGAACAAAACATGAGTTTAACTGGGGCTGAGAATTTAGAAAGATAACGTGAGTAAGCAAAGCCTAGGCAGATTACAGCTGAATGTCATCTCTACAGAGTGTGACAAAATGTAAGAGGGAGGTGAGATATAGACTGTAGAGAATATTGCATGCTTTTCTAAAAGTTAATTTTCTTTTAGAAGGGGAAAGAAGAGACAGATTTTTGAGAAATAAGTGAGATTTCTAAGCAGTTTGGAAATGCAGCAATCACACCCCAAATCCTTCTCCATATAATCTTATTTTTTTTTGTTTTCTACTCAAACTCCATCCAAACTCCATCCTAACCTTCTTCAAATATGCAGGTTTAAAGAAGTAACGTGTTCTGAACTGTTTTTGAGTATTCTTTTCCTCACTGGCGTGTAACTTGGTTTTTCAAAATGCTTTGCAGACCAAACTTATATTAACACAGTATTTCTTTCTGTTAACTGGTAAAGGAGTTAAACACTTGGATTCTGGAGACAAACTTCCTGGATTTGAATCATTAATTCTCTACAACTTGGCTATGTGTCCATGAGCAAGATACCTCATCTCTCTCTGACTCTATTTCATCATATGCAACATTGGGTACATATTGTTGTACATTCTGAGTGTTAATAATAAAAACGCTAAGTATATAAGATAATGCCAGCAATGTTAAACTCTGTATAAGTGTTTAGTTATTTGGTCAGTTTGAAACTACGTTTTAAAATTTCTCATGGTATCTGTGTTAATTGCCAGTGTTGTCAAGTACATTACTGATGTGCGAAGTATGTTCTATTTTCTCATTAAACACAGTTTATAAAATAATTTCAAGCACACAAAGCACAGAACTAGAGTTTTTTCTTTATAAAATCATCAACCAATCATATTTCACATATTTACCCTTTTAAAACTTATTAATTGCCATACTTCATTATAATAGTTTTCTTTTTGGATTTACATTGCCTATAAGTTTTTTTTTTCTTTTGCAATTCTAAGTTTATATCTTTTATAAATGTATCTAGTGGGGTCTTAGTATTTTCTTATGGATTTTATGCCCTTTTCATGTAGCAGTGACACTAACAATTCATCATTATACTTTACAGATATTTTCCATTCTTTGTTTGCAATTTGTCTTAATTTATTATGGTTTTTGATTATTGGTGATTTACATTTTTATGTACATGAAAGTACTGCTAGTTCCCTTGTAACTTCTTCCACTGTTTTTAAGCTTCTGAAGGATATCTTTTGCTTTGCCTGTTTGGTATCCCTTCTCCCTTCTTATGATAACAACTACCCACTTCACCTTGGGAATCACTATCCCCCATGCTCACTCCAGAGGAGTTGCCCAGAGCTACTCTTATCCTCAGTGCTCAATGTGGCATGAAGCACAGGCCTGGCACTGAGAGCACTGCCGCCTCTTGGACACAGTACTTCACAGTCAGTGCCAATGTGTGGCAAAGCTGAGGCCTTGTGTTGGAACTGTTGGTAAAAGAGAATCTATGTTTATATTGGGATAGATAAGAGGATGAAATCTAAGCCTGGAATTGCTAAAAGTCACTTTACTGCCAAGAAAGGAGAGTCTGCCTGAGAGCTGGGGCAACACACCAAAAAAACAGTGCTGAGAGATGGAGGGAGTGATACCAAGGTTTGATGAAATGAGCCTGAATCTCATCCCTGGGTAGTTCTGTTTTGTGAGCCATTAAATCACCTTTTCACTTCAATTGGATTGTCATTTGCAACCAAAGACATCTAATTAATTTAGCTAGAAAATATGGGAAAGTTATTATTTTTGAGATAGAGAATATCTTTTTTTAAGCAGTAGGGAAGGGGCAAAGAATGGCACAGGGATTGAAGATAAAAGAGAGATAGAAATAAAGAAAGGTAGAAGGGCAATTTAAATTCCATCTATATGCTGATTAGCCTCAAATATATATGCCCATTCCATATCCCTTACCTGAACCTCATATATTAAATTACTTATTTCATTTTCCATTTGGACAGCTACAAAGAGTTGTATCTAGTTGATAAGAGAATAGACTTAAGCTCAAATTCTAGTTCTTCCACTTACTAACTATGTAACCTTGATCAAGTTACTTACATTCTCTATGCCTTGGTTTGTAAATTTATATAATGGGAATAACAATGTTATCAACGTCATCAAATTATTATGAGGATTTAAGGAGTCAATACCCATAAAGCTTTAGAATAACATCTGACTATTATTTCTCATTTCCAAAGTATTAGTTTTGATTCCATACTCTGCACACCATACCCAAATATGTCTCTTTTTAGTTTCCTTTTTGCCAGTAAATGGTACAACTCTCAATTCACTTGGAGTAAAGCGAAAGGAACTGCATATAACAAGTTATATAATTAATGGACAGAGGCTTAAAATAATAAGAACAAAAGCCCAAAGTATAGCCTTGCAATAAAGGTGGAAATGTATTTTACATAAAGTCATTCTTAGCAGGCTATGATAGGCCAACTGATTTTATTAAAGACTAATGAGATGCCATTGAAAAATTATTAATTAGGACATGTCTACAATTATCACTTAACTTTTATTTGTTCTTTTATGCTTATATTTTCTAGACACTGAGGTTTCAGCAGTATGAAAACTCTGCTCAAATAGAGCTTACATTTCAGCAGGGGAAGACAAATGAAAAGTAAGTATATAATAAAATGATAATATGTGTTACTAAGAAGAATGAAACAGAATAAGGGAATTAGGTAGTGCAGAGGGTGGAAGTTGTCATTTTAATAGGGTGACCATGGAAGTCTTCAGTGATAACATTTAAGCAGAGACTGGGAAAATATGAGGTAGAGGAAGAAATATCTGGAGGAAGAGCATTCTAGATAATAGGACAGTTGGAAGCACAAAAGGTCAAGTTCAACAAGTATGAGGAAGAACAAAAAGGACTGTAAGCTTAGAGCATGGTGACTGAGAGCATGGTGGCTGAGGGAGATACAGAAGCAGTCACAAAGGGAGTTGGTAGGGCAATTATGTAGACAGTTTTAAGGATGGTTTGTACTCTGAGTGGAAGGGGAAACTATCAAATGTGTTTCAGCAGAAAAGTGACTGGATCACTCTGGCTGCTGTGTTAAAAATATATTGAAGGCATTCAAGAGTGGAAAGAGGGAGAATTACTGAACATCTATAGCTGTAATTCAGGGGAGAGATGATTGTGGCTAGGAGCAAGGTAGTAAGTGGAGCTGGGAAAAAGTAAAAACAAAGGATGTCTTTTTCTGCTGCAGTGGCTAAAATGACAACATAAAAACCTCGAGTTTAGAAGAGATTGTTGACTTTGGTCTTTCTCTCACCTCCCTATCTATCAGCAAATCCTGTCAATCTTCCTTCAAAATACATGTTTACTTTATTAAATTTTTAAAATAAAATACAGAACCTCAGGACAATTTCATCAATATGCCAGAATTAACAGATTAAGATGAGATCCATTTGTCTTCCCTGAAACATGTGCTTGAATTCATTTTCCTGCCTAAACATCAAAATAGCTTCATTCCACATATGTGGACAGTGAGACTCAAATAGGTTTTAGGTAATAAATGTGTCACCAGTATCCATAACTAATGTCTGCTTCAATCACCCTTTTATGCCACTAAGGATGAGAGAATAAAGGGAAATATTTTGATGTTGAAGAGCAAGAAAACAAGGGACTTGCGCTAGATTTGCTTAGCTTTTGAGGTTTAACCATGAGCTTTATCAACTGAACACGAGAAGAGTGTCAAGGATGGAAAATGGGACTAAGAATAGATACCTGAAAAGTGTGAAAAATGCTTGAAATAGCCATTGTGGGATTTAAATAAACGATCTGTATCCAATGAGTTAAAAGACACTGGGGAATCAGGGAAGAACCTATTGATATTAGTTGCTATGGTATTAAAATGAACTCTGTCAGCTAAATGTCATGACCATCTACAGTAATAAACAACCCATAATCCATGTGCAGGATCGTAGAGAGTGGGAATGGCCACAAGAGGTGCAGAAAAAGAGCGGGAGCTTGAGGGTGACTTGGACAAAACTTTATACTTATTTTGAGCTTCCATGGAGTGGGAATTCCCTTTTATCATTTTCATTATTTATTAGAGGCCATGAATTTTTGTCTGTCTTCATAGATATTAAAGGAACCTGATTTTTTGTTCCTTATTAATGAGACTCTGCACACGCTATCTTCATTTTTATTTTGTTTTGTTTTGTCTATTATACATGCTTTCTGAGGTAGACTTGTCCTACCACCCCTATCAGACAGACCTCATAATATTTTCTTTTTATTCTTTGAAAACTTTGAGACCTGGCTAAAAATATTTCTCTTCACCCAAAAACCTAGCAACCTCCTAACAGATTTCAATATCAATATAGACGTTCCTTACAATTATTTTGGGCCATTGACCAAATAGACTTTTTAAAAGCAATTTTAGGATTTTTAGGAAAATTGAGCAGGAAGTAAATAGCTTCTCCTATTATTACCATGCTGCATTAGCATGGTACATATTTTATACTTGATGAACTGCTATTGATACATTATTATTAACTAAAGTTTATAATTATAATTAGAGTTCACCTTTTCTATGGATTTGACAAGTGCATAACATCACCAATGTATACATCATTATGGTATCTTGCAGGATCATTTTACTGCCCTAAAAGTTCCCCATGCTCCACCTACTCAACTCTTCCTTTCTCTCCCCATTTTGGTCATTTTAACCTTCAATTTATTTGCACTCTTCCAATATTCTGCCATGAACCTTAAGGTCAAACTCTAATACTTCTATATTTCGGTCTCTGGTTATCTCCTTCTAACCTATTAGCTCTTTCATACCTTTACTTACACTTCACCTGTTTCAACCTCATTTGATATTCTGATTAATTTTTCCAAAATTTTATCCAGGTCTGTCTCCCTGATTATGGTCATGCTTCCTTGATCATTTTGGTTTTTCTTTTATCTCACTTAATTCCCTTGTCAAATTTATCTACCATATCTCAACCTTGATATGGTTATTTTAATCTCTGCTACAGATTTAGGCATTCAGTCTCAGCTGAAGAAAGCCACACCATTGTGCAGACCAGCAACAATGAAAAGTGTCAGTCTCATATAAACCTCAGCTCGATCCTCAGCACCACTGCTCCATCTTATCTATTCTGATTTAACAGTCACTCTGACTTCCCTCACTATCTATTACAATCTCTCACCACTCTCCTGTAGACTGTTACATAATACCTGTCCCTATCACTGTCAAAACACTTCATCTATTTTTATCAAAAAATTTGAATCACTGAAGAATTATCTTTCTCAACCTTTCTACCACTTGCCTATTTATTTAACTATTAATAGACACATTCTTACCACACATTTTTCAATATCAAAAGAATATTTGCCTCATCAAAATAAATTCTCAGTTGAATAATTTTTGATGTAATATAATCTCTTTCTGGGATACTTAGTCTTCAAAAATTAATTGCCTTTTCTTTTATTAAATTCTCCTTCTTTTTTTTTCCTCCTCAGCTTATAATTATCCTTAAGTCTCTCACCTAAAAACAAACTCTACTAAAACCAATAATCCTTCTACCGAGGGTGCCAAAAAAATGTGTACAATTTTTTTTTTTTTTTGAGTCGGAGTCTCACTCTGTCGCCCAGACTGGAGTGCAGTGGCTGCTCCCGGCCACCGCAGCCTCGACCTGCTGGGCTCCGGGGATCCTTCCGCCTCAGCCTTCCGAGTAGCTGGAACTACAGGTGCGTGCTACCACGCCCAGCTAATTTTTGATTTATTGTAGAGATGAGGTCTTGCCAAGTTGCCCAGGCGGGTCTCGAACCCGCGGGCTCAGGCAATTCACTCACCTCGGCCTCCCAAAGCGCGGAATTACAGGCTGAGCCACCGAGCCCGGCCTAATTTATACAAATTTTAAGGGCTGTTATCTATATATTACTCTTAGTTTGTTGTAATCAGGAGTGCCTGGATGCTGATGGTAACCACTTTGAGCACCTCTTGTAATTGCAGAAGTCAGATGTGACTTGTATTCATCATCTTTTGTTGCTATATATTGAATATTACAATTTTAATGTGAGTTTTTCCTTTTTTAAAATGTGTATACATAGTTTTGGAATCCTCTGTGTTATCTGTTTCTCTTTTCCTCTCCCCATTCAAACTTTCTGAAAGACTAATGCATATGCATACTACTTTCACCTTTTCAACTCCAAGTTTTTCCTAATCTTTTGCAATCTGGCTTCTTCTCCTACTGTGCTACCAAAACACTTCTGAGTTAAGTCACCATCTACTTCCAAGTAGTCAACCTAGGGGGCATTTGGCAATCCTTATTATCAATGCCTCGGTTTTGACATTGCTAGTAATAGCTTAATTTTTGAAACTCTTATTTTTTTCATAAATTATTCCTCTTTGGTTAATTCTTAAGTGATAGCTTTCTTCAGTGTTTCCTCCTGAGATCTTCTTAAGCCAGTGATCTTCTTACTCCGTATGTTCTTGTTGGCAATCTGACACACTTGCATGATTTCGACTACCACCAACAGGCTGATGATTTCCAAATATATACCTCCTATTGTGCCTTTTTGGTGAGCTTCAGAGTCCTATATCACTGCAAATGTGCCACAGGCACATTCAACTCATCCTAATCTAAACGACTCCCCCTCAATCTTTTCAGCAATCTCTTTCCCAATTAGTTACACAGTTATCCTCTTAAGTGTTTGTACCATGAATGTATGAGTTTCCCAGGACTCTTCCCATCTCCTCACATTAGTCAATACATTCTGTTGATCCTACCTCCTTTTATGTCTCTAATTCTATATCTTTCATTCCATTCACATTATTAGTACCTTAGAACAGACTCTTCCCACTTTTTGCTTGGAGTGCTGCAAAAGCCTCCTGAATCTTGGCCTCCTCCCATGCTATTTCTCAGTTTTCTAGCTTTACTTCTGCTCTTGTGTCTGTCAGTAGACATCCCTCACTTTCTGCCAATCCCACTTTACCTAGATGATTACTACCTTCCATTTTGTCATCACATACCTATATTCTCCTTCAGAAGTTTACACTCACTCTGCTTCCTCATTGCTTTCTTAGTGCTCCTGTATCATCATGTGTACTGTGGTTCCCTTTAGGGTAAGACTAACTCAAGTACAAGAATCATGTTTTACTTATCTTTGATATCTCCAATGTCTAGGACAGTGCACAGCACATAGAAACCATTGATAAAATGTTTTCGTTATTGATGCTGATGTCTTTCTCACACTTGCATCTCCCCATGGTGCCTTGACCATGTCAAGTGAATAATACTTGTTAAATGGAGTACGTTTTAAAATATTTTTGAAATCCCCAGATAAATATATGTCTTCTACTGTGAATGCATTGAGTTAAAATATCTATAATAGAAATATGTTTACTCATTAAAATGAAAGAATTGCCAAACTTCATGAAAACCGTTAAAAATGAGAAGCCTAGAGCTCAGAAAATGACATTGCTGACATTGTAACCTCTAAATAGCGTCTTATTATCAACTCTGATATTATTACGTCTACCTTCAAAAGAGTTCTTTACTTTTAAAAAACTACATGGGTAGAAAAGGTGACAAAAGAGCTCGGTGTAGTACCAGAATTTTAGAAATTGGAAATAGGATTATCCATGAGGCTATATTTTAACTTTGAAATGTTGCTATTTATTAGTTGCAAGCTACGTATAAAAATTTTATGACAGTTTTACAGATTTATAATTTGAACTACTTGTTCTTTCTTATTTTCTATTTTCCTGGGTTCTGACTTTATTCCATTGTTATATTTATTTTTCTTGGAAGGTAAAATTCTTGTCATATAATTTAACACTTGGTATCAGTATGAAGAAATCTAATGTCCAGGTGACTGAAACGCACAGGTAAAAATTTGACTAAAGGATTACCTATAGATCATTTTAAAATCCATTAGGATATCCATTAAAAAATATATATCATAGTGATTTAATTCCACACTTTAATAGGCAAAACATTCATATCATTTTATTTTATCCTTGAACTTTATGTTTATATTGCACTCCACTCCCACAAAATTTTTATCCAAATACAATAGAAATGACTGTTTAAAAGCCTTTTCTTGTATACCTAACCCTGAATTGTACCACGCAATTTTAAAATAAAAAAATTTAAAAGTTAAAAAAAAGAAAGTCTTTTCTTGTTCATCAAACTGTGCTTTTTGCATCAAATATAGGCATGCAAATCAATTTTAAAATCTTTATTTAAACCACCTGTGATTATAAAGTTTTAGGTATAAAGCATTGCTTTTGGGTTGAGTCATCATTAGATTTGTATACTCTATTGGTTCTTTAGCCATAAAAGTGAAACTTTTGCAGCTTACAATGATATGGATGTGGCTTTTGTTTTTCAAATAATTTGAGTATCCATGAGTTGATATTAATTATGGTTTAAATAAGGTAGAGTTTAGCATCAAGATTGATTTCTGTATTTTTTTTTATTTTATAGAAACCTTGTTCATCCAAATGAGCAGATAAAAAGAAAGGGTTTTTTTTGGTCAAAATGTCAGTCAATTCTTGAAATTTCTATGCTATATGTACTGGCTTTTCACTTACTAAGTCTCTTATGTAGGTTTATCCTCCACTGTCTGTTTAATAGTTTTTCTCAAAGCTTAATCAGAATGGCTAAATAGCTGCTTGAATGAAATAAATTTAATTTAGTTGCAATGGATAGCCTTACAATTTTTCTGTCTTCTGGTACCTTTAAATACTTTACTTTGAAAACTGCTGACTTTGAAGAATGCTACTCAAAGAAGAAACTAAATAATAAAACATCCAACTGTTTAAGTCATAGTTCTCTTTCTCTCTCTTTTTAAAATTTGGTACTTCTATCCTAAACTTGATATACTTATTATTTTTAACATAAAGTTCTCTGCAATCTTCTTATTTCTGCTCTCCTTTTTTAAACCAGGAGAAAATAATTATCAGTCACATTAACTCACCCTTTACAGTTTTGTGTTGTACTGAGAAGAACACATCTCCCATTCATTGACCAGATCTGTGTTTTCATAAATTTTGTGAGCATATCAATTGGAGAAAATTGTAAAAATAGTAGAGGTAGATAAGGAGTAGAGGAGACTTTGCTACCTTCTAAATTTTGTAAGTAGACTCTATGTATACATTGGGTCAATTATTTGCTTGTTCTCTCTCTCTGCTATATTTTCCTCTCTAAAAAGTATGTATGTAATGGGAAGGCCTTCTAACATGATATCAGCCCAACTCTTTAGCCTCAGGGCTATCCCTGGAAATCACTGTAGAACACATATAAACTCAGAGCTCAGTTTCCACTGCTTCTTTTTTGACTCTTTTTAAGTGTGATTGTCTAACCATAAGCATTATGACATAGACTATGTGAAACATTCTTTTAGTTTTGGTCTCCTCTAAGAAAGGCAGACCTTAATTATTCTTGTTAATTAAAAAAAATTGTCATGTACAGATATATTCAATGCAAATACTTATCATTAGTTAAAATATGTGTAGATTCATGGAAAAATATATTGGTAGGAGCTGTAATAACAATGATACGCTTGCTTTTCTGGAGCTTTATAGTAATGTTATTATGCCATTTAAATGGTATAATTTTGCTTTACAGGAGTAAATATACCTGGTGGAGCTTTAATATGATGAATCTTCTTGGATAATCTAAGTTACTTTATGGTATTTTGTTATATTATCATTTGTATAATTGACTTAACTTTTTTAATTGCTAAAAATTGCAACCTACATCTTTACTGATAACAATCAGAATAAAGTTAAAGAGAATGTTATGTGCCCTCAGCACCTTGGCAATCATTCTCTAATGCTTACTGCCTGTCCTTCTTGAAATGTTATCCTCTGTTGGCATTCATTACAACACATTCTCTCAATTTTCTTTCAATCTCTCTGTCTGCTCCAACTAAGTCTCTTATTTAAGTTTATCCCCCTCTACCTACTTAATAGTTTTTCCCAAAGCTTAGTCAGACTGGTTAAAATCTGCTTGGATAAAATAAAAATCTAGTTGCAACGAATAGCTTTATAGTTTGTCCATCTAAAAATCATATGTGTTGGTTGGCTTCTTTAAACCTCAATTTTTTTTAATCTATAAAAGAACCCCCACTGAAATATCAATTGTCATACAATAATGATATGCTCTGAAAAGCAAATAAACTGTAAAACTGATTGTTTATGAAGAGCATGCTATTGCTTGTGTATGGTTGTTATATAATAAACGCTTACACATTTTTAAAACAATTTATAGTTGGAAGTTATTCTACCATCAACATACTTGTACTCCTCACTTCACAGGCGAGAAAGCAAGTCTTAAAAATTCAACTAGCTGGAGTAAGCACATAAAACAAATTACAAGCAACACCAACATACTAATACAGATGCTTTTTACCTTTAATTTGCATTTAGCAAGTGTAGTTTGTTAGTATAATAACTCATTAGGGATTTTATCCACTATCTATTCAGAATAAATTTGTATAATGCCTTTTTATTTTCTTTACCCTTATTTTTAACATAATTGCTAATCTGAGTTCAGATCAGGAAAGATCCCTCAGAAGGATAAAGGTGAAACACTGGGTTTGTGAGCTTAAAATACAAGAATAGAAGATAAAGTGACATGATTTTAATAAGAAGGATGAGGACTGTCCATTCCTTATTTTCTATTAAAAATAATGATACTAATGCTTTTTCCAATAAAATTCTATATGTAACTTGTGTATTAAATAAAGCCAGATAAGTAGGACTTTTACAGAATATAGAAACATATTTATTATTTTTTCTACCATTGCTTTCAAAAAAACTTTCTGAATATTTTTAAGTATTTATAAAATTCTTCCAGTTTATGCAACAAGGAATAGTTTTTGCTAAACTAACCCAACAAATAATAAAAAATGTAAGTTCTAGATCAAATAAAAAAATAACAAATGGAAAGGAATGGAGAGCAACTACAAACAGGCAGAAACTGGATTGTATCCAGTTCTTGAGAATGGTAGCTGTACTGGGTGAGATCTTGCTTTATATGGAGTATTCTTTGAGAGCCCAACTAACTCTGTTCAGGAGTCATGAGGTAGCTAGAGATCAAGCAGAAAGCTGGAGTCTTATTAGCTAATGTGTCAGAGGATGGAGTATGAGTCAGCTAGGGTGGCCAGAAATTGAAAGGGGAATCAAGGGAAGGAGAAAGCCACGGAGGAGTGAGCCCCCAAATCTGTGTACAAACTTTCTCAAATTCATGACTGATACCCAAAACGTATGGGAGAGATTCTACAACAGTAACAGGTAAAAGGCTAAAAGAGTCAAAGAGGGGCTTACAAATTTTACCTATGACAGAGGGGATAGAGATTGAATTTTGAGTACCTCTAAATTAGAAAGGTTTGATGATAACCACAGGTTTTCCACAGAAACTCCAGAAGGCTACACCTTTGAAATAAGAGGATTATCAAAAGCTAGGCACCAGTATAAAAATAAATAGACCTGTCTTAACAATGTTTAAAGCCAAATCTCTATACATTCAGGAGGAATAGATAGTAATACCATGTATTGAGACAAAAATCAATCCTCCTCAGAATATACAATTTCAAAGCACATTCAAAAGTCAACAATGTGTACTACAAGATCTAGTATACACATATAATCAAATATGACCAAAAATGAGAAGAATCAGAAAAGTATAAATGTGTTCTGAGATTACAAGATGTTGACATTTTGACAGATAAAAACTTGAGAAACTATTATAAATATGACCATGGAATTTAAAAGAAAAGATGGCCATAATAAATACAAAGAGAACATTTCAGCAGAGAAGTAAAAATTATTCTTAAAAAGTGACATTCCAGAACTGAAAAGAAAGCAATCTAAAGTAAAAAAGTTACTGTGCTGATTTAACAAAAAGTTGGAGATGGCAGAGTATCAGTAAACTTGAAGGCAGATCAAGACAAAGTATTGAATTTGAAGGTTAGAGAGTAAAAATATTTTGAAAAAATAAGCATGCATCAGTGACTTGGAGATGATAAAATCACCTCAAATAAAGAAGAGAAAGGGAAGAGGATACAATTGTTTTAAAGAATATGTTTATTGAATGTAACTTATCCCAGAAGCTAAGTGAACCCTCAGAAGGGTAAATACAAAGAAAACCATGTCTAGGAACACAACAATTAAAATTCTAAACATCAGAAATAAAGAGAGAATGTGAAACAGTCACAAACATATTCAAAGATCTACTGCACATAAGGAGGAAGGGTACAAATGATGGCTGGCTTTTAATCGGAAACCAGATGTAGTAAAAGACAATAGAATCACATCTTTAAAGTGATGAATATTGCTGGGCTCGGTGGCTCAATCTGTAACCAGCCTGCTTTGGGAGGCCAAGGTGAGTGGATTGCCTGAGCCACTTGGCGAGACCTCATTTTTACAATAAACCAAAAATGAGCCGGGCGTGGTAGCTCATGCCTGTAGTTCTGGCTACTTGGAAGGCTGAGGTGGAAGGATTGCTAGAGCCCAGCAGGTCGAAGTTGCAGTGGCTGGGAGCGTGCCACCGCACTCCAGTCTGGGTGATGCAGTGAAACTCCATCTCAATAAATAAATACATAAATAAACAAATAAATGAATATTTTCAAAAACTGCCAATACAAAATTTGGTAGCTAGTAAGAATATTATTTTAAAAAAATAAGGGTCAGTAAAGACATTTCAAAGTAAACACAAGAGCATATGCCACCTGAAGGACTGCACCTCAAGAGGTTCTAGAGAAAGTTTTTCAGGTTGAAGGTAAATGATACCAAATAGAGCTCAGAAATATTAAAAGAATAAAGAGCCTTAGATATAGTAGATAGCTGATTAAATCCCAGAAAGTGGTCTCTCTTTTTTTGTTTGTTTGTTTATTTACTGGATACAGGGTTTTGCTTTGTTTCCCAGGCTGGAATTCAGTGATGTGGTCATGGCTCACTGCAGCCTCAAACTCCTGGGTTCAAGGGATCCTCCCACCTCCACTCCTCGAGTCACTAGGATTATGAGTGTGAGCCACCATGCCCAGCTAATTTTTAAAAAATTTCTTGTAGAGATGGGGACTTGTTATGTTGCCCAGGCTGGTCATAAACTCATTGTTTCAAGTGATCTTTCCACCTTGGTCTCCCCAAATGGTAGAATTACAGGCATGTGCAACTATACTAGACCATTTTTCTCTTTTTATACCTTTGAAAGACAACTGTTTAAATAAAAAAACTATGATATTTTATTAAAAAGTTAATGAAATATAAATATATGACCACAATGGCATAAAGGGTAAGGTGAGTATAAATAAAATTATATTGCTTCAAGTTTATTACTTTTTAATGTGAGGTGGTACAATATTAATTTTAGATAGAGTGCGTTAAGAATGCATATTATGATCTCTAGACTAACCACAGACAAACAAAAATACAAAAAAAAAAACAAAAAACAAACTAGAAAGGCAATAGAGAAAATAAAATCAAATACTAAAATATATTTAGTCAATCCCAAGGAATGCAGGGAAAGAAGGAACAGAGGAAAAAATAGGACACATATAATAAGTTATAAAGCTAAACTTAACTATTCAATGATTTATCTGAAGACATAATAATTATAAATGCATACGCACATAAAAACAGAGTTTCAAAAAATTGAAGCAAACTCTGACAGAAATGAAGAAAGACATAGAGATTTGTAAATACCTTTCTGAGAATTGAAAGAACAAAGATAAATATATAAGCATGTATAGATTTGTCTTGATTAGATCCCCAAACTAAATAATTAGTTTCTAAGTAATCCAAATTTCATTTTATTTTTTTCCAGTAGCATTGTATTTTTAAAAGAAAACAAAGGTATGAATTGTGTTTCTAAATTTCACTGTGATTTTATCATGTATTATATGCTAACAAAATGTTTGGGTTATAAGTTTGGCGAAGGTCAGGGCTTCTAAATCCTTTATTATAGGACAGATTTTAAAGTTTAGGTTTACTTACTCATTGATTTTTCTTTCCACGATTTTCATAAAATAATATTGAATGAGACTGTTGCATTCCACAGCACTACCTAATGCTCAACTAACCTAAATGCATCATACTTATTTTATAGGAAGTCAACTTCAAGGGGTTATAGCTGAATCTTTCGGTATAAGACAAATAAATAAATGAATTCTTACCTTAAAGACTAGTTCTCCTACCAAGCCATTCCATGTCCCATCTTCTTGTGGGCTTCCATATTTGTGATCCGGTGCAACATAAATTTCATAGTTAAAACCCAGGTAGTTAGATAAGGCATCCAAAACGTCAATGGAGAAGCCCTGGTATTTCTTCGGCTTACCCAAGACATTTTCAGAAACCATTACAAAAGGTTCCTCCTACATGAAGAAAAAAAACAAGTATGTCAATCTATATTGCTTCCTAAAAACAAAGATTAATTCTTTCAAAGTTTTGCATATTAAGTCTAAAAATTTTTCATACTTTGAAAGAATTAACTTAGGAATATAATTTATGCATCCTATTATTGAACAATTTTTTGTCATTTCTCATTTAATTATTGCCATATCAAAAACTCGATGAAAGTGACTAAGAGTCACATTTAACAAGCCATAAATTTATTATTTTTGTTCTCTGATACTTGTCTATATATACAAAAATACATAAAATAATATTTTAACAGATATAATGTACATAAAGCTATCAGAAAAGATAAAAAATACTAAGAAATTATAATTTAGTTGAAATTTATACTACATTTACTGGGAATTATTAGCTAAGTGATTTTTTAACCCTGATATAAACACACATTTCATTGCAAAAATAGCTTCTCTACAACTGCTATGAGAAATTCACTTACCTTTTTGGTAAAATGTCTAATTTAATAAATTGGCTTCTGCTTCCACCTCTTTTATCTTTTCTTATTCTGTCTTCTTAAAGCTAACAAATAGGCCCTTTTCAACTTTTAGAACACGTGGTGTTAAGGGAGCTCCATTGGTTTGAAATATGCTGGCAGACTACAGAAAATTAGATAATCTATCCCTTAATTTCCTAAATTTGTTCAGAAATCTTTTAGCAACAATAATATTTATAGATAACTATTCATGCTGTATTTAGTCCATCCAACCCTCTGGGCAGGCTAAAATCTCTCCTTGGTTCTAAGCCAGAATACCCAGAGATTTTTCTCTTTGAAACATTGCCCCGCTCTGCGCCCCCCCTCCCCCCCCCCCGCCGCTTGGGGCTCACAAAATAGCCTTCATAATACTTTTCATTTGGTTTTTATACAAAGACACTAGGTATGTAGCTTATAAAATCACTGCACCCGATATAGGAATATTGTTCACCACAGCACTCAATTTTCTCCCTAAAAATTACTTTGAGATAAATTTTTTAATTGCTTGGAGTCAAAAAACATCATTTTGCTTAAGCAGTACCTTTTGTAAAATGATGAAAATAATGTAACTAATTATTAAGGTATCCTTTTCACTTTGGATATCCAGTAAATCAGTATTAAGTTGGATGCTCAATTTTCTTTTTAACAGAGAATACAGGTTATTTAGAAAGTAAATTAGAGAGAGAGAGAGAAAGAGGTGATTCACCTCCCCAAAGTAGGGGAGGGAACCAAAGTTTAAGAAAACATGGCCTGGCCATAGCTAAAAGAGCACATGGCCACACCATAGCTTAGCAAGGCAATGGCCTGCATGCTCATTTGTAACGATGTTGATTGTGGTATTTGCAATATTTCTTTAATCTTGGTTTCTAAACTACTTATGTTCTCTCATTCTGAAAACGTATTTTTTTGTTTCACTGTTTATGCTATCTTAGAGTAAGATGAATTAGTAAATGGACAGTTAGAGTAAGTTACTGCTAGTTGTGCCCCAGTAGCAGTTCTCTTCTATTTATAATTCTTTTCATTTTAGCACTACTGGGAATAAAGACAGTCTGTAGTCCTACTTTAGGCAAGGTAAGGCCAGATGACTAATTCTGGACAATGTAATATATATAAGCAGGGTGATTTGTGCAACATTTCTAGCTGTCTTTCTGCTACTTGTCAGCTGGAAAGAACACTTAATGGTTGGTGCTCTGTTAACTATTTGAGGTTACTCACAGCAGTGAAACAAGAAAGAAGACTACGTTCCTGACGTGTGAAATGCAGTACCAGACTAGACTGACTCTTTAGGTCTCTAGAATGTAAGAAAGAAAGATATTTCAACCTTTTTTTGTTAAGTTACAGAATTTTTTCCTGTAATAGTAATATTTGATGTTAGCGCATATTGAAAGATTATTAGAGAAACAGATAAGAAGTTTTGAGAATTAATCAAATTTCTGATAACACTGACTTTTAAAATGTAAATGATATCATAATACATGGGTGAAAAGTGAACATCCAATCAATCCTTTAATATTATATATAAAATACAACACATCTTGATGATTCCGAATATTTATATATTTAAAGTACCTAATAAAAGTTCCAGACAATTGTCAGAATTTGCTACTTTTTATTCGGTTGTTTGAACAAAGTATAGACTTATCCAGTAACTATGCATTGTGCAAACACTCTGAAGAGGGTCCTGAGGTCATTAGTATCAGAATGGGTTAAAGGAATTCCAAAACAAAAAACAAAAAAAGATCACATTCACAAAGTATGTATATAACATCAGAAAGTTTTATAATTGATATGGCCTTGGATGCTTGTGTAATGTTATAAACAACAGCAGTAGAAAGCATGTACTTATTTCCTTATAAGCAACCCATTTATTCCTAGATTTTGAACATCTTTCAATTGACAAACCAATTGAAAGAAGATTTCTGGAAATATTATCTGACTGGTTCTTCTACAAATAATTTTGGGTTATATCTCTACTTTTTTAGGATCTTCAAAATCTGACAAATGTTATGTTTAGTAGTAATTTAACCACCAGAAAGTTGCATAACACTCTTTGAAGTGATACTAAGAAAAATTAAGAACTGTTGCATAGTTAAATGATAGTGGTAGCAAAAAATAATATCCCAATGTATATATTGGTATGACTATTAATGATTCTTTTTACTTTTTTACTCATATCTCTTTGGAACAATTGTTTAATATGCTAAATTGCTATATTTCTTAGTATATTAAATTTTTTTCTTTAAGTGACTTTAATTCTGCTTTTATAAGTAAATTCCTGGACAAATGGATCCCTTGCACAAATCTGTTGTCAAAATCTGTTCCTAGCAATGTCACCTAGAATTGATTAAAAGTACAGAACAGAAATTGTTATACTAAGGGGTTCTTTTAAAGAGAGTTGATGAATTATTGATGAACATGCCTTTTAAATTTTATGCCCTAAATAAACCTTTATTGCATCCTATCGTTCTTCATCTGGATCAATGTTTTTAAAGCTGTATTTTTAAGCTCTATTACAGATTTGGATCACTATTCATAAATTCTAACTCAGACTAGTTCTCTATGAGGATAATCAGCCAATGTATTGGACAGGTAAACATAGCAGAAAAAGTTAGGTAGAAGCTCTGGGAACTATAATGGAAAAAAATACTGTTCCTTCTCTGTGGCAATACTTATCTTGGTGTAATCACTTTTATCTATGCACCTATCTCCAAAATTTATTCACTCATTGACTTTTTCATTTAACATTCACTGAGCAGCTAGCTACCGCATCAAGGTATTACATACACTCAATATTGTGAGAAATATAGTAAAAAGTCATGGATACCACCTTCATACCCTAGAAGTGGGAATTGTACTCAACACACCCAAACATTATAAAACACCAAAAAGGGAACAAACACCATAACTGCTACCAAGAGAACAACAAAAACAAAATACAGTGGAGACAAAAAGAAAGAAAAATCATGATTTGTGGTATTACGGGCTATGGACATTTTTAATAGACAAGAAAACTTAGGAATGAAGAGGTTTTTTTATTTTTTTATTTTTGTCTGTTTGTTTTGAGTTAGGATCTCACTCAGTTGTCCACGTTGGAATGCAGTGGCTTGATCAAGGCTCACTACAACCTCAACCTCTTGGGCTCAGTCAATCCTCCTGCCCAGCCTCTTGAGTAGCTAGGACTGGAGATATATGCCACCATGCCTGGCAAAGTTTTTTCAATTTTCTGAAGAACCAAGGCATCACTATGTTGCCCAGGCTGGTCTTGAACTCCTGGGCCCAAGCAATCTTCTCACCTCAGCCTCCCAAAGTGCTGAGATTACAGGTGTGAGCCACTGTGCCCAATCCAAGGAACAAAGAGTTTTAACTCATAAAAAAACAGTAAATTATAGAAGAGGGAGGCGTCATAATTTGTCTTCAACTTTACCTCTCAGAATCTGAATTTTTTCAACCTATGGATTAAAATTCAGGACTGTATCATTTACCTCAAATTTTAATACAATTGAAGGTGGTGCTATACTGATAAAGACTCCAGATGCTTGACAGAAAAAAGCAACACACACACGCACACACACACACACACACACACACAAACAGACACACAGTCTTCTCTGGAGGAAAGTATCTTTATAATAGGCATAACATTATTCTTTCAAATAAGTTTTTGGATTCAGTGTCCAAAACCAAAATTAAAGACATCAAGTGAAAGAAAATAATTCTTCATGCATTAGAACCAACAGAAGCAATAAAGAACAGAAATAGAGCTTTCAAGAATCCAGATATTAGAATTCCCATATATTAATAAATATTATGTTTAACAAATATTATGTTTACTGCATTTGAAAAAATAAAGGGCCTTTTTTAATTAGCAGGAAATTGGAAACTACAAAGACTGTCATCTCAGAGTTGAAAAAGAACCAAACAGAAATTTGAGAATTAGAAAAGACAATGAACAGAGTTAAGAACATGTGATTGAGGTTATTAGCAGATTAGAAACAGAAGAATAAATAATTAGTAAGTTGCAATAGATCAGAATTAATACTCAGGGTGAAAGAAGAATAAACAAAAATCCCAAAGCAATAATAAATAGAAGAGGGATAGAAAGAGAAGTAGTCTGCTAATCCCAAGTACTGTCAAGCACATGAAGAAAGAGAAGCTAGCATTCATTCCTACCAGATGTATAAACTGGTACAACCATTTTGAAAAACATTTTGATTTGTCTAGTAGAAATGATATTTATATAATTGACATTACTTGCTTATTAGTGTTACATAAATACTTATCTAGTGTAAAAATATGCGTAGCTATGGCCTAGCAATTCTATTCCTCAGGTATGAATACAAATACAAAAAAACTGGGCACAAAATACATGTCCAAGAATGTTTATAGCAGCATTGTTCATGATAGCCTAAATCTAGAAATAACTTAAAATCCAAATGACCATAGAAAAGATAAATACATTTTGGTATATTGATACAATGTAATACTAAACAAATTAAAATGGAAGTAACTAAAGCTATACACTAGCATGAATAACTTTTTAAAAGAATAGTTTGTATGAAAAAAGCAGTACCCAAATAAAACAGAGTTTGATTCCATTTATGTAAT
This sequence comes from Tarsius wallacei, assembly GCA_963574415.1. Taxonomy (NCBI): domain Eukaryota; kingdom Metazoa; phylum Chordata; class Mammalia; order Primates; family Tarsiidae; genus Tarsius; species Tarsius wallacei. Next base: position 42,334 of record CAUYQG010106857.1, read on the forward strand.
ACTAAAAAATGTAAAAATAACTACATTATTTAATAATTTACACTTAGGTGGAGATACTTTAAAGAACACCAATGAAGTGATTGTCTTTGGATGGTTAACTCTGGGATGCTGGGAAAGGTATGATCAGAAGAATACACAATAGGAGGTAGCATCTGTGGTAATGACAGTGTTCTACTTTTGTTCTGGGTAGTAGTTCCCTGGATGCTACCTTATTACTTATTAATTAATGGCTTATGCTTTCTTCTGTGTATGGGGTATATTGCCATATAAAACAAGAATAAGGAAAAAATATGTTAACTGGGATTAGATAATGGAGGGCATTGAAGCCATGTTAAAGTGTCTGCTTTTTATTTGACCGGGAACTGGAGCTTTTGTGGAAGAGGAATAGGATAATAAAGTAATTTTGAGAGTAGAGTGTAGAATGGATTGTGGCAGGAGAGAGGATTAGGGGTCCTTTACAACAGCCCAGATGATAGGAGATTATGGCCCCTGCCTATTTAACATATATTTTCAAAGTGTAAGTAGATGGCTTTGAGTTTTCTATTACAGGGACAGAGGGGAAGGAACAAAATGATGAAATTCTGCCATTAAAATTCATTTTCCAGCAATTAGTTTCAAAGAGTATTAATAGGACATGAGTTTAAATTGGTGAAAACCTGTCTGCCTATTAAATGAAAACAAATTGCAGATTACGATTTGCTGATCATTTGCATGACAGATTCTCTAAGCGGGAGCCTCAGTAACTGGAACAAACGAAGCTTTTACGAAATGCCTGTAGTTTATCAATCTGAGTGCATTAGCGTGAGGATCCAGAGACCTGTTGTAGAAAAGGGTGTTTCAGTGGTTGATAATTTTCATATTAGCAAGGATTTATTCACATCACTTGTTGGGTTATTAGATAATAACTTCATAATTTTGAATTTGTATTCAGTCACTTAAAAAATCTCATGCTAATTGGTTAGTTGATTTACAACACTGTTTGCAACTTGCAGATTTTGCAGTAGTTCCCATATTTTAATAACTATGTAATATTGTTTGCTAGTGATAGAATTTGAAAAAACCATCTGACATTTTTGATAGGTACAGGCTACAGACTCTACTACCAAGGCTTTACTGAGAGCTGCTTGGAAGTTTTAATATGCATGGCTTTACAGAAAGCCAGGATGGCCAAACTAGGAATGAGTCACTGGAAATTCTTTGTGATTCTGCTCACACACGTAGCTCAAAGACATTAAAGGGAGTACAAGAATATTTCTTAATGGTTTGCTTAAAAATCTTTTCCCCAAAAAACATACATCCTGACTGAAGCAAACAAGAGTTGTTTTTGTGCATGGTGGTAGCTTATATCTTGCTCAAGGATGACATATTTCTCTTTGATATATGCAGGATTAATGACCACCATTCTCCTTGGAAAAACCTCATTATTTTTTAAAGACTGTATATGAGTATTAGAAATTTTTATACGTTTAAAAAGGCTAAAGGTATGGAATTGGTTATTAAGGAGATATTAAGACACCAGGGTAGAAAAACAAACACAAGAAACAGCTGTAGAGGATGAAACAATCAAGGTGTTGTCAGGGAGAATATCTGAGCTGCATGGAGAGACGAAAGGCAGGTCATAGGGACAGCCAGTGGAAACACTTTTAAAAGAGGTTTTGCAGAAAGATTTTATAAAAGAGCAAGTGTTTAGAAAACATGCATTAAATTTATTTATTTATTTTTTAATCTTTTTGAGTTGGAGTCTCACTCTCTCACCCAGACTGGAGTGCAGTGGCCGCTCCCAGCCACTGCAGCCTCGACCTGCTGGGTTCTGGTGATCCTTCCGCCTCAGCCTTCCAAGTAGCTGGAACTACAGGCACGCACTACCACGCCCGGCTAATTTTTTGATTTATTGTAGAGATGAGGTCTTCCCAAGTTGCCCAGGCGGGTCTTGAACCCACGGGCTCAGGCAATCCATTCACCTCAGCCTCCCAAAGCACGGGATTACAGGCTGAGCCACTGAGCCCGGCCCATTAAATTTATTTTTTTATAATCCTTCAATATTTTTACCAGACAATAAGATTCGATTACAAATGATATTATAGAAGTAAATGAAAATATTTGGTCATTCTAACTTCCTAAACCCCTATCTTTTCTATGATTTCTGATTTCTATTTGGTAAGCAATCATTTAAATAAAAATACTTTAAATTGAATAGAAAGTTAAAACAATTGTATGTAAGGTGGTTCATTTTAAAAATAAATTGATTTTAGACATTGTTTTCAAATAATGAAATGGTCACATCTTATTGAGTTAGAGGCTAAATGGAGGGTGAACAAAGCAAATAAAGGTTTCTTTTTTTTTTTTAAACAAGAATCTGAAGGAAGTATAGGATGCTATAACTGGGCATACAAGATTATCAAATGCAATAGGCAATCGCAATAATCCTAAGTATCCTACTTCTCATTTGTTGGCTTTTCCTAGCATGTGTCCGAAAATACATTTAGAAGACTAAGGTTTTGTGGACCACTTGATCATCATATAGAAACTGAAAAGTACCAGACTCTCAGATTGCTTTTTGGATATGAGTGCTAGATACTAATTTTTGTTGTTTGTTTGGTTCAAGTTTCATTATATTATCGAATTTCACGCTTATGTGAATTTTACAAGCGCCTATTCACATGCAAGAGTCAATTCTATGTCATAAATACTTGCTAAAAGTTTGCTAGACAGAGTACTTTGCAAGCGCAGTTATCTTAAAGAAAGCTATCAAGAAACACATTTTGAGATAGAGCATGTTCCAGCTGGAAGGAGTGATTGGCTATACCAAACAAAAGAGGTCTAAGAAATATGTAACTGAAGAATTTGGCAATATTTGATTTCAGGACAATGATGATATTTACAAAATGATTTTATGGTTGATAAAATCATATTTCTTTTAAAATAATGTCAAGAGCAAGTAATATTAATAAGTGTCAACTGATAAGATATATTCTCAATCTGGATACTTTTAATACATGTAAATTGAAACTGATTAAACATTGGAATGCACCAAAAAGCCACATAAGTATTAAAAAGAAAAGACATATAAAAATTAAAAATATTTTAGGACTAGTGGCATGTTTATTCAAAGTAACATTATTAATAAGGAAATAGAAATTCAGATATTTATTCAGTCATTCAGTGTTAATGGCCAGTTACATGCTAAGGATACAGTAGTGAACAAAATGAACATCTCTATTCTTCTAGATCTACATTCCAGTAGAAATGACAGACAATGAACAAAATAAGAATGTATATGTATATACGTGTGTATACACATGTTATGTTAGATGATGATAGGTGCTATGAAGGAAAATTAAGCAAATAATAAAACAAGAGTATGTGAGAAATGATTGTACCTTCAACTAGGAAGCACCTCTGTCGACAGAGCATTCCAGAGAGAAGAAAGATGTAAATGCAACACATTAGATAAGAACCTCTCTGACATGTTTGAGACACACAAGAAACACTAGTATGGTTGGAACTGAGGGAGCCACAGCCAGATAGTAGGAAACATCTAAGAGGCAAAGGAATTTGGTTAGACAGAGCTTAAATAGTGTACGTACAGGTCATTGTGATGATTTTAGCTGTTACCTTGATTGAAATGGAAGACTGCTGAGATGTGAAGCCAGATGAGCTCTGAACAGAGGAGGAACATGATATGATGTGTTTTTACAGTCTACTAGACTGTCTACGGTAACAATTGACACTAGACTAAAAGGGACAAAGGAAGAAGCTGGGAGATCAATTGGGAGCCTTTTGCAATAAATCAGAAATGACCTGATCATGACTTGGCAGTAAAATGGATTGGATAAGATGTAATCAGATTCTAGGTATTTTTTGAAGGTAGATGATGAGATTCACTGGTGTGTTGGATGTGGGGTTATAAGTACTTACTGAGAAGGGATACAGTGCTATTCCACACTTCCTAGAGATCTTCAGTGGCGGCATCAGTCTATAGACTTCTAGGACTCTCCTTGAATTTATTTTTTATTGGAGTATGTGCCATAATAAATCTACTACAGGACTTAAAGCTTTCTATAAATAGACTAGATACCTCAAGGCGAATGTTCAATATAGAATCAAAGACAGTATTTTATAAAAACCTGCAAGCACTGAATATAAAATTAATACACATTCAAATTTAAGAAAGGAAAGCATGAAAATGTATACTTTCTTTTTAAAATCACTGAATAATTGTGATTCAGAATTATTTAAAAGGGAAACAATATTTATTAGAAGAAATAATAACCATTAAAGTAATACTACTTAAAGCCTAAATTTTAAAAGGACAAAGTTCAATAGTGAACACTGAGGGTTATTTACTCTTGTTCTCTTAACACATTTTTGGGAAATATAAATAAAAATAACAATAACTATTTTATTTATTGCTTATCACATTGGCAAGAATAGAAAAAATGTTACTATTTATCAGTAAGCAAGTGAGAAAGTAGGCTTTATTACACACAATTTATGTAAAATAAAAGGGGTGACTTTTTTTTAGAAAATATTCACAATAGGAAAGCAAGTGCCTCTAAATTTTCATATTATTTCATCTAATAATTTTACATTTAAAGAACCAATTATAAGTGAGCACAAGTATGCATCTAAAAAAGTGTTCATTGCAAGTTCTCTAGGGAAAAATTGAAAACAACCTAATGCCCAACAAGTGGGGATTTAGAAAAAAAGTCTATCTGTATGACAGACTTCCACATAGCGTGTTGAGCAGTCAACCTCAGTGTGTCATTATCCTGTTACATACCCTGTTACTCTACTCAGAGTTGGACCAGATGCCATTTTTTAAAAAATCAGAAAAAACATTTCTGAGTTTGGCATTTTTTTGTTTCTTTGTTTAGCTTTGTCTGACTCACAGAAAGGTATTCAAAATATCTCTCTAAAACATAACTTTTATTTCCATTTCAACACAGTTTAGTGGAGGAGAAATAAAATGTTATGTTTCAGTGAGAATGCTGGGAATTATACTAAATCTGGATAAATTAATAGATGTTTCATTCAATTGTAAAAATTAACATTAATCAGTCAAAAATACTGATCATATCAATTAAAAATCTATTTACATTAAAAATATTCATTTGCATGCTACTAAATGGGAATAAAATAAAATTATCCACTGTGTGTATTACATTTAAAATTTGATTCTGGAATCTCTATAGTGTTCCATTGGTCTATATGCCTGTTCTTGTACTAATACCAGGCTGTTTTGTTTATTGTAGCCTTATAGTAAAATTTGAAATCTGAAAGTGTGGTACCTCCTGCTTTGTTTCTTTTGCTAAGGATTGTTTTGGCTATTCGTGGTTGTTTATGTTTCCATATGAATTTCTGTATTGTCATTTCCAGGTCTGAGTAAAATGGGTATTGTGTTGAATCTGTAGATTGCCTTTGGTAGGATGGACATTTTAATAATGTTGATTCTTCCTAAAAACTCAATTTCTCAACCAACTCATCTTTGACAAAGCCTCCAACAACAACCACTGGGGAGAGGAGAATCTATTCAGTAAATGGTGCTGGGAAAACTAGCTGACCACATGCAGAAGATTGAAACAGGACCCCTACCTATCATCATACACAAAACTTAACTCTAAATGGATCAAAGACCTAAACATAAAACCTCAAACAATAAGAATCTTAGAAAACACAGGAGATACCCTTATGGAAATTGGAACTGGCAATCAATTCCTGATGAGAGCCGTAAGTATCCATACCATAAGAAATAAGATAGACAAGTGGGACCTCATCAAACTGACGAGCTTCTGCAAAGCAAAAGAAACCATCAAGAGAACAGGGAGAGAGCATACAGAATGGAAAAAAATTATTCGCCAACTGTATATCTGACAAAGGCCTAACATCTAGGATCTACAAGGAAATCAAATGCACTGAAAAGATAAAAATGAACAGCCCCACTCAAAAGTGGGCAAGAGACATGAATAGACACTTCTCAAAAGAAGATATACAGGCAGCCAATAGGCACATGAAAAAGTGCTCAGCTTCACTAATTATCAGAGAAATGCAAATCAAGACCACACTGAGATATCACCTAACTCCAGTAAGAATGGCCATCGTTAATAAAACAAACAACAGATGCTGGCAAGGATGTGGAGAAAAAGGAATACCTCTACACTGCTGGTGGGAATGCAAATTAGTGCAACCTCTTTGGAAGACAGTGTGGTGATTTCTGAAAGAACTAGAAATTGACCTTCCATATGACCCAGCAATCCCACTATTGGGAATATACCCAGAGGAACTCAAATCATTCTACAAAAAAGATACCTGCACATGAATGTTTGCTGCAGCTCTATTCACAATAGCAAAAACATGGAACCAACCAGCCTATCAAAGCTGGACTGGATAAAAAAAATGGTACATATACACGATGGAATATTATGCAACCATAAAGAAGGACAAACATTTGGACTTCGCAGCAACTTGGATGGATTTAGAGTTTATCAAACTCAGTGATCTATCACAGGAACAAAGAACAGAGTACCATATATTCTCACTCATAAGTGGACCTTGAATAATTATTATAATACTATAATAAAGGGAATGGCAGTACTGGGAAACTGCCAGGGGAGGAAGGGGCATGACTCATCAACAAGCGTACCTGCATAGTAAACATTTGTATACCTAATCTTGAATTGTACCCCACATCTTTAAAATAAAAATGAAATAAAATAAAATTTGTAAAAGAAAAAACATAATAGCAGCAAACATTCATATAAGGTTAACTGTGTGCTGGGCACTTTTAAAATGCTATGTTTATGTCTGCCTAATTATCCTTTGAGTTTGGGGCTACAATTACCTCTAAATTTATACATGAGTAAATTTAGTTTACTTTAGCTGGTAACAGATGCTAAAATTTAGCAAGTAACTTTTAGATGGAATAATTATAGATGATTTTATTGTTGTTAATTTTTGTTTTGTCATTGAATGCAGAATTCTGTTTTTCAATAGGACTTGTGTGAATAAATGAGTCAGAAGGAAGAGGGAGAGTCCAGGGTTGAAAATAAAATTTTGTAATTTTCAAGAAGGTAAATGATGTCATTCAGGAGTAAAGTATAGTAAAAGTCAGGGATGAAACTTTGGGAGAAGGAAATCCAGTGAAAGAGGCAGAAGGAGCCAGGCTCGGTGGCTCAGCCTATAATCCCGCGCTTTGGGAGGCTGAGGTGAGTGGATTGCCTGAGTTCGCGGGTTCAAGACCCACCTGGCCAACCTGGCAAGACCTCATCTCTTCAATAAATAAAAAAATCAGCCGGGCATGGTAGCGCGTGCCTGTAATTCCGGCTACTCGGAAGGCTGAGGTGGAAGGATCGCCGGAGCCCAGCAGGTCGAGGCTGCGGTGACTGGGAGCGGCCACTGCACTCCAGTCTGGGTGACAGAGTGAGACTCCAACTCAAAAAAAAAAAGAAAGAAAGAGGCAGAAGGAGTAGAGGTCAGAAGAGAATCAGGGGAAGAAGTTGTTGGAAGACGCAAGAGAGGACAGGGTTTGTAGGAGTCAGATGCCAGTGAAATCCGTTGGAGGTGAGCAATTCAGAATGGTAAAGCCTGAAGGCATCTTTTTCATTTGTCATGCAGGAGGTTGTGAAGACATTTTGAAAAGCAGCTTCTTTGGAGAAGTGAAAATAGAAGCCAAATTTTAGTGGTTTCAGGATAAAAATAAGGATAAAAATAATGACAAGGTGAAGACAGAATTGAAGAGTCTGAGACACTTGCATGAGAAAAGAATTAGTAACAGAAAGAAAATTCAAGGTCTAAGAATTTTTTTTACCTTGAATTTATTTTCAGGTTAAAGAAAGAAGCAAATAAAACAACAACAACAACTTACCTTATGCCAGTCATCATCCTTATCATTTTACGTTCATTACCTCATTTAGTTTTCTGATATTGTCTAGTCATTTTACAAAGAAGAGAATTGAAAAGAGATAAATACTGTGCTTGAGGTTACAAAGTTAGAAGTATTGAAATTTGAATCCAGTGTTGTCTGATGCTAAAGTCCATATTCTTAACCATTCATTTCGACTGCCTTTCATCAGTATATGGGTATGTGTGGATAGGGTGGGTTGGAGTGGGGGGGAATGCAGAAACCATGTGGTTAGTAAAACAGAAATAAATTGAACTAGTTTTTTAGTACTTGGTATCAAAATCTCTCTCATTCTCTCACTCTTTCTCCTATGCCTCATTTTTTTTCATGTCCAGAATAAAGCTATTTATACATTCCTATTCTCTAAGCCTCATTTCAACTTTGGCTAGCATACTGAAGAGATCACAGTTTTTGTATAAAAATTATTTTAAAGTGAAAACATTTGAAATCTTATCTGAACTTCCCTTATCTGACTAAAGCAGACAATTCCCCAAAGTACAGGTGCCATTAGCCCTTCTCCAAGAGAGTTTTCAGTTAATTCCAGGAAGAAGACAGACTACCCCCCAGAATCCTAACTACATCCCCCTTTTATTTGTTAAGTTGCTATATAAACCTTTACCTCTGAGTATTCAGCAAACTATTCATCACTGAGTGACTTACACATGAATATGTAAATAAACTTTGTTTTTTTCTTTTGTCAATCTATTGTCAGTTAATTCAAAGGCCCCTAAACATTGGAATCTAAGAGGATAGAGGAAAAGTTTTCCTCCCAACAGTCTCAAGTCGTTTTCCTAAACAAAGATAGTTTCTTTCTAAAGGGAGATACTGCGAGAATAAGGTAGATAATAATTTTGCTAACCCTACTCTCTACACTTTGTAGAAACTACACTTACTATTTCAGCCACTGGCCTGGCCGATCTAAGATTTTAAGAAGATGACAGGTTTCCTATTTCTAGTGAGCTTTCTGAAGGATGTATCTTTTCCTTTTGATTTTATTACGAAGCACAGTGGGAAACTTAAAAGAAAAGATCTCCTGCACAGAGGGCAGACACGTAAGAGTAGAAAACAGAAAGGTGCTGATATTTAAAAGCAAGAAACAAACCTGTAGGGATTTACAAAAATGCGGAAACATCTGAACTTAAAGCTACAAAGGCTTTAATTTCTGTGCTTCACAAAATGATAAGCACATAAAAGAATATTACTACATGTTATTAAAACTAAAAATAAGGCACATAAAAATGACCTCCTTGTCAGCTCTTACCAGAAGGACTGTGGATATGGACTATAGTATTGAATTAATTATGGGGATATCTATTAAGAAGTTAAAGGGAAGTCCTCATAATTTACTGGAAAATATATAGATGTATAATTTTCTCTATTGCTGCATTATATTACTTAAGAAATTGGAAGGCTTAGTCTAAAACCAACTCTAACACTGCCTATTACTCTGCCTATTAGATCTGCCTTCCTACCTAAATGGAGCCAAGTATCACTTGGGAGTGATTAAAAAACTATTGTTAGCCCTGTCTACTCTTGCATTCCTCAACATATTCTCCAGGCGTGTCCCCAGATGTAACAGTGTGTATTGAAATGTACTTAATTTCTTGGTGCTGATGACTAAACATCATCTTAGATTCATAAAACAAAGGTGGGATAATTTTCAAGCCCTTTGTTTTTGATGGGTAATCTTTTTATACAATTCTCCTTGACTTTTAAAAAAGTAAAAGATCTTGCTTTCAAAAGCTAATCGGTTGCTTCTTTATTCCCCAAAAGACGTCAGACCATTCAGCCTCAGTACTTCATTTTCTTGAGTGCTTTATTGACCATGGTCTTGGAGATTACATTTGACTCTGAACACCATAGCAGCTTGTTATTTTTAATTAAATTGCAGAGTGCATTACATAAGAATCAATGGGAAAAAAAATTTAGTCTGAAATTTTTTTTTCCCAATCAAGTATCACAACACTAGCAATGGTTAAAGGGAGAGAGAGAGAGAGAGAGAGAGAGACAGAGAGAGAGAGAGAGCCTTCCAAACCTAGATTTAAAAAATTCTAAAAAATGTAAAGTTCATTTGCTCATACTAACTTCCATCACCTAGAGAACCTTAAATTCCTTGTTGGAAGATTTTAAACATGCGAGAATCACAAATTCGGTTTCAAGCATGATGGATTTTTTGTTTCCAGGTTAATATAATTACTAAGCAGTTTACATGGAGATGCTGTGAAAATAACAATTAAGACCAAAACCTCTGTATTTCAACTGATCATTAAAAGACCCAAGGGGTGTGTTCTGAAAAAGTATACATTTGCCTTCCTTTCCTTGACCAACTTTTCCATTTCTGGGACCTCTCTGTGCAGTATGGTGGCTCTCTCCTTGACTGCCTTCTCACCTTCCCAGAGGGAGCTGAATTTTGATAGTATGTTCACATTCTAGAAGCTGACAGATTAGTAAACTATTCCCAGGTTGGATGCTTTCTGGAGGTATCTCTTCTCATTTCAGATTACCCTAGAGACTATTTAGTGCAATGGATAGTGACTTGATAAATGTTTCTCTGTTGGTCAAAACCTGTTACTGTGCCCTTGAAAGGATCCACGTTTCACTTGGAAATTAACTTTTTCCTCAGCAAGGCTGTATCTAAGACTCTGTGGCCTTTTGAGAGAGACTGGAAACATAAGATTTTGTCAAAATGAATGCTATTTTGTAAACTCAAATCCAGTTATTATATTCCTAGATAAACTAGTCCAGTTGTTTCCCTTGTGTTCAATTGAGGATGAGAGGCAGAAACTGAAAGAAAAGGGAGTTTATTTCTGCAACCAGGTTACAGGGAGATGGGCAGCATGATTACCAAAAATCTGCTCAAAAGCAGTACAACTTACTCAGAGTTTATATTCTACTATAAGATAACCTTTCACCCACTCCTGAGGCTGAATTAACAAAGACATGATTTAAGATCTTCCTAATCCTAATTCTTCCCAACCCCCTAGGCTAAATTCCTTAAGAGGAAAGGAGCCGAAAGTTACAACAATCAAAAGAAATTACCTTGGTACATTTAGATAAACAGCTTTGAATCAAAGATGAGACATATAAGAAATCCCTGTTCTCAGAGCCTTGGCCTATAACACTTGAGCTGCAATTTATAAGTTGTTTTTCCCTACTGATCAGGAGCATTTCTAAAATGTAAATAAGGAAAATTTTCTGTGAGTTTTCACTTTTCATCTGTCACCCAAAGCTAATTTATGTCAGCAACAACAGCAACATGTTCTTGGAGCTCTGAAGTGGCAGGTAAACATGTGTCTTCCTAATAAAAAGCTGGGCCTTTTGAGAGGTCAAAGAAACATTTAAAACACTGAAATAGCAAGTGTGTGGGAGTATCCTACTTTATATCTATTTGTTTGCTCACCCAAAAAGCTATTAATTTCTACATAACTCAAAGATAAATACATACTGTCCATATTTGCTTTTTAAGTCTTGGTTCAATAATACCCTTCCAAATGAAACCCTTTTTCAAAAGTCTTTACATAATGTGTGAGCTCTGCAAACTGTTCTGATTCCTGTCATTCCTTTGCCCAGCCTTGTAAAATTTCATTGTATGCATGGATAGCCTAATACTCAGCCAGGACTCAAGAGACTCTCTATGGAAATTACTGCAAATATCTTCCTGCATAGTTACTCTTTTCCAGAACATGTATCCAAAACTACCAGCTACCTCAGCTTTCTCACACTGTGATCTCTATTTTCTAAACTTAATGAGGCTGATAAGGTCTGTTTTGAATCAACACCTTCATGCCTCCAGTACGGAAAGTGCCAGTAACCAGAAAGTTGGGATATTTGTTGGGATCACTTAATTGTTTCCTACCTTTTAGGTATCAATGTCCATTTCTACATATTGACCAATGTCTAAAAGGGCTTTTTTATACTTTGCTCAGTTTTATAACTGTTCATGGCAGGAAGTTAGTCCAGTCTTTGTTACTCCTTCAAACTAGGAGTGAATTAGATGAAGGTTCAATGCTTATTTTTAGTACATATATAACTTGAAGAAGTCATTTAGTAGCTATAGGTCTTAGCCATACCAGCAAAATGCAAAAAACAGTAATACTTTTGAAGGCTTTCGTAAAGATAGAGGTATTAGAATACCAAGGATAAGATTTATTAGTAAGTTAGCTGGTAATGTCATCTGTAAGCCTTGTTACTAACATATTTCTTTGTAATTCTAGAATATAAAAACTATTTCAGCAACATTTTCTCAAATTTTTATATTTATATTCATGTTAATTTCCAAGAAAGTTTATCTAGCTAGAACTGATTTTGTGTTTTTGTGACTGTGCTGAAACCACTTCATTGTCAAAAGATAACTTAAAACTTCAAGGTCACCTTAACACTAGGTTTCCTTTCAGATGCAGTAGTACATTGATTGCATTTATGAAAGTGAGATATAATATAGTTCACATAACATTGGTTAGAAGAGAGCAGAATATACTAACCAAATATTTGTTTGATTATGGAAGTTAGTATACCTACTGTTTTCATATATTTAAATTTGCAAATGCCTGTCAATCTCATTCTTAACTTCCAGAGACAAGTAGCAAATCTATTTTTCAGAAGTAAGTTATATAGTACATCTCTGAAATATTTACTCATTGTTTAGTGTAAGAATTCAGGGTTTAACTTCCAAGAGGAAAAATGGGGTCATGCACAGTTACCGCCTGTGCAATAATGATACTTTCACATGTTTGCATGACAGCTATCATCTCAAGAATTGTTGTGATGTGAAAGAATAAGAAATTGTCAAGCCATTGTCAAGCACCAATTCTCATGATGATTTTATTCATTCAGCACTGAAGTGAACACATATTCTAGTGTTTCTATAAATTACATCGTTTGCATAGACCATTTTTTCTTCAAGCGTTTACTTATAAAAATCATTTTATCCTTTTACATAAGATAGGTAAGAGAGAGAACAAAAATATGTATACAATACAGAGCTATGCTGTTTCAATAACAAAAATGAGCACCATCTGACCTAAACTTTATGCTACCTCACAGTTGTAACAATGATATCTTCAGCTTGTTGGTACATATTATCTACAGATGCAATGCTATCTTCATATTCACAGAGAAATTTCTTACTGAGTTGTCTTTAAGGGGACTCTTTATTATTATTATTTTCATCGTCATTTTAAAAGGGAAATCTTAGTAAAGAATACTTCACACACAGACTACTGATATTTCCTGTATTTCAATTTCATGTACTTCAGATAATATTTCAACTTACTTTTAAGATACTTTAAATTCTTGATAAAGTATCCTATCTACATACTTTTGCATATACTCTTTACATTCCTGAATATCCCTTCCCTCTTATCTATGCCTTGATAATCCCTGCTCAACGTTCAGAACAAATTTAAGTGTCATCCTTTCAGCCTTGCCCATTGTTCTACCCATATGTTATATACTTCTTTCATGTTCTCCCTGAACACTCTGTGCAGAAGAATAACTAACATATATGAAACCCTTTTCATGTGCCAGGCTGTATTAGAAGTCCTTTGTTCTTTGTGTGTACTAGTTTCTTGAATTTTTAAAACAGCTCTAGGAGGTGGATAATATTATTATCTCCACAGTACAGATGAAGAAACAGAATCATAGAGTTTAAATACTTGGCATAAAATCACAGGTAGGAGAACTGGTGATTTAACTGTAGACATTCTAGTTCTAGAGACTTTGTTCACTTTTTAAAAAATAGTTTTATTCAGATATAATTCATATAGCATACATTCACCCATTCAAAATGTGCAATCCAATGGCTTTAGTATATTTACAGATATGTGCAATAATTATTGCAGTCAGTTTTAGAGCATTATTGCCACTGCTTCCCCCTCCAAATACTTCCTATTAGCTGTCATCTCTCAATCTCCAAATAACCCCCAGGCCTAGGCAATCACAAAGCTACTTTCTGTTCTTATAGGTCCTTGTAGATACATCTATCCTGAAAATTTTATATAAATGAAATAATAGGTAGTTCATTGTGGCGTTACTCAGCATGTTTTAAAATTAATTCATATTGTATCATGTTACCAAGTGTGTAATTTCATTATATTGCCAAGTAATATTTCATTTAAAGCATACCATAGTTTATTTATCCATTTACCAGTTGATAGACATTTGAGCTGTTTTCAATTTTGACTATTATTGATAATGCTACTATGAACATTTGTGTACAAGTTTTTGCATGGGCATATGTTTTCATTTCACTTGGGACTCTAGAGAGTATGGAATTGTTGCATCATATAGTGACTCTACGTTTAAACATTTGAGGTTAAACTGTCAGACTCCTTGCTGAAGCAGCTGTACCATTTTACATTCCCATCAACAATAGATGGGGTGAGCATTCTGATTTCTCCACAGCCTTATCAACATTTGGTATTATCTAACCTTTTGAGTGCAGTCCCAATGGGTTTGCAGTAGTAGTTCATTGTGGCTTTGATTTGCATTCCCATGATGCAAAATTATGTTGAACGTTTTTTGGCTTGCTTATTTGTATATCTTTTTTGGAGACCCATCCTTATCCTTTGCCCATTTTTAAATGGCTTATTCTTCTTCTTTGCATTGAGTTGTAGTGTTATATACAGCGGGTGCCAAAAAATATATACACATTTTAAGAAAGGAAAAAACTGTGTAAGAATTGTAATACTCAACATATACCGATAACGAAAGATATGTACAAGTCATGTTTGACTTGTGCAATTACAAGAGATGCTCAAAGTGGTTATCATCAGGGTCCAGACACTTCCGTTTACAGAGGACATTTCTTAACATCTCTTAATATGTGTATACAATTCTTGGCACCCCCTGTATATGTATAAATACAAACATATATGTATACTAAATATAAATATAAGTTACTTATCAGATATATGATTTGCAAATATATCTGGCAGCTTTAAATATTTTGTTGCTGTTTTGTTTGTTTTTATCTTTGGCAACTTTTCTTATTTTGCTGGGGAATAGGTCTGTGGAACTTCTCACTTGCCACCCCAGAAGGGTAACTGCTCCAGGGACTGTGTTCTTCAGCACAGTGCCATACTGTGTACTTCCCTTGTATTATTACATGTCACTTTCCATACTTTATTGTTACTTTCAGTTTATTTTAGACTTTGTCCCCTGGAAATTTCCTCAGCCAGCTTGTCATTTTTGCCTACAGCCCTGAACCAAACTTTATTATTTATTAACTCTTCCCAAGGAGCCCTCCACAGACACTGCTGTGGGAGCTACGGGAGCTTGCCATCAACTCCCTTCCCATCTCCTTGCTGGAAGGTCTTTCCCCGTGGAGCTCCCTGTCAAGTTTACTTTCCTAATCTCTAAACTTGCCTTGAGGTTCAAGAAGTTCAGATGTTGAAATCTCAGAAAGACTTAAACTTCAGGGTAGGAATGAAAATGCTGAAGGTCTCCAAGTAGTAAAAACTTGAACAACGTCCTTAGCAAAAAACCTTACAAATAATGACATTTCACAGCTACTATTAGAGGCATGTTTTAGGTATATGAGGGGGAACTCCTAAAAAGCTAGAATTTATTTTTTAAAAATTGTGTACTTATTCTTACATGTGTAAACTTCAGTCACCTTCAAAGTACTCTCTGTCTGATGCAACACACACCTATGGAGATGCTTTTTCCACTGCCAAAACAGTTTTTGAATCCATCAATTTCTTTTTAATTTTTTTTATTATAAAGATGTGGGGTTGGGCAGTGCCTTCGGGTCCCCTCCCACTGTGAGAGCTTTTCTATCCTCTCAATAAATCCTGCTTAAAAATAAAAAAAAGATGTGAGGCAAAACTTAGAATTAATTATATAAGTAGGCTGCATGCAGGTGAAGTTTGGTTGTCTAATTGGCCCTCACTACCTCTGGTAGTGGACCAGGTACCCTTTGTGTTGTGACGTCCACTCTCCCACTCTCTTCCCTCCCTCTCTCCCCTAGTAGTGCCCGGCAACTGCTGATCTCTCCCTTGTGCTAATGTGACTAGTGCTCACGACCCACTTATGAGTGAGAGCACGTGGTATCCAGTTCTTTTAAACTTGTTAATTTTGATGTCTTTTAGTGCTTCTGCCATTTTTTGTCTCACCTTTTCCACATCAGCAAAACATTTCCCTTTGACGACTTTTTTCATCAGGGAAACAACAAAAAAAATCACTTGGAGCAAGATCAGGTGAATAAGGGAGGGTGGGGCATGGGGGTCCTGCCATTTTTGGTTCAAAACAGCTCAACACAGCATGGTGTGAGCAGGTGTGCCGTCATGGTGGAAGAACCAGTAACCTGTCTGTTACCACTCGGGACATTTCTTCCACAAATCATGACACAATCTTATCAAAATTTCCATATTAAACTTGGGTTGACTGTTTGATCTGGAGGAACAAATTCTAAGTGTACTATAAGGCCCCCCCCCCAAAATAGGTAATTCCTGTTTTGTTTTGGTTTTTGCATTTCCCCATATGTATTAACACATAGAGTCTATTTAAAGTCAGCCTTGAACCAAACACAATTTGTATGAAACAATATAACTGACATATAAAATCTGAGGAATTTTTTGAAGATCATAATTTCGGATGCTTTTGTTTTGGGTGCTAGGTGGTCTTTGTGCATTTTCCTTCTAGGACTGGCAGGAGAGTTGTCCTCATTAGCAGGTTTTCAAATTGAGGCAACAGTGACTGGGCCTGACACTCATTATTCTGCAGTTTACTTTAGTTTGTCAGCCCCAGGGTCCTCCAGACAATCTCCCACATCAATCTGAAGTTTGATGACAGTGATTAATTATACTTTCATGATCACTCATGCTTTTTCTTTTTTAGTTAACTTACACATCATAGATTTATATTTAGAACCACTGTGCATTTTGCTACCTGTTTTCACACAGTTTTAGTGATTTAATCTCGTAATAATCCTTTGTGGTCAGTCTTATCATTCCTCTTTTACAGACAGAAAAATTGAAGTGCGGGATAGATTCTTGGTTTCCATAAATTCAAGGATCTATTAAGCAGAGAATGGTACAGTACTTAAACTGATACCTTTTGACTGCAAGTCCAGTGTTTTTTGTAGAATATGCAAATGCTTTTGAGTATGAACGTGTTGAAGAGAGAAGACAAGTTGGAGAAAATGTAGCAAATTAAGTTGAATTACTTTCAGTAAAATCTAATCACATGCTATTTATTCTTTTGTTAAAAGGTATACTATGAGCAAGCTAAATACATTGCTTGACTTTACACTGGTATATATAAGTAACTAAATAAAACCTTTCATACTTTCTTATATTTGTAAAAATTAGGAATCTGGTCCCTTTATGTCAGTTACAATGTCTCTCAAAGTAAAAAGAAAAACCCTAATTTACTTTTTGCCTCTATTTATCATAAATACATTAAATTCTTAATATTTCTAAAGAGACATAATCCAAGAGAAGAAAGGAGGTAAGTTTTTTATTCTCTGATTGCTTGTTCTATGTAGGATCATTAACCCATACAATTACACTCAATTTCATTCACTCCCCCTTTTCCATTATACTGATTTTGTATAATTCAGTGATTCCCACAAACTGTGGAAAAATGAATGTTGAAATACTAGTCCATGTGGAATAAAAACATTGTGTAACAAAGAAGAAGGGAAACAATGACTGCCTCAAAGACCAAAATAATATTAAATTTTTCCATATCATTTGTAGCTTCTCATCAAATGTGGACCTTATAATTCATAACAGAAGGATTGCAGATTTTTAATTAAGATTTTCTACCTTTTTCTCCGCCCGCCTCTTTTTTTTTAAGAGACAGGACTACAGTGTAGCCCTGGCTAAAGTGTAGTGGCCATACACAGGCACGATCATGGAGCAACACAGCTTCAAACTCCTGGACTCAAGTGATCCTCCTGCCTTAGCTTTCCATATACCTGGGACTAGAGGCATGCACCACCGTGTCTGGCTATAACTTTCTACTTTTTAACCTTAAAAGCTCATAGCTATTTGAATATACTATGAATGGATTAAGTCATTCCTTAGTATCAACTAAGGAATGTGAAAAGATTTAATATCTCGATGCTTTTGAAGATAGAAAATAAATCTTGTTATCTTTATTACTGAGCCTAAAAGTAACATTTTAAGTGGAAGAACAGAACTTTTTAGATTTTATAGGACAATAGTTGGTCAAAAAAAGCATATAGCGTCTGTATGATTTTTTCTACTAATTTTAGACTTTAATTAATAATGTAGTATGAATTTTACTTGTGCATAAACCATCTTGCCCATGTCCTCCCTCCATTTTCCACACTCCAAGCTTTTTCCTGGGAGACATTTAGGACATACATATAGCTCCTGCCCAAGCAGTTCTTCCTTAGGGAAGTATTTTCTGATTTCCTCAGTCTAGCTATTCACCAATGCTTGTATTTAAATGTTGTCAATTTTCCCCAATAGACATCACATTCTATGACAGCAATGATCATCTCTATCTTATCTATCTCTGCATCCCTAGCACCTAGCATAATACCTTGTATAGAGAGGATCCTAATAAATTATGTTTAGTTGGTTGCATCTGGGATGAATGAGAAGCTGAGAAGTCACTCTGGCAATGTTAAATGGGGTATGGAGTGTGAGTAGGAAGATATTCAGACGTGGTTATCTGAGGAAGCTAAGAGGGTAGCAGGTATTCATTCCTCTCTCTCTCACTTAGACAAGCTGAGGGAGGAAATTCTGGGAGAAGGAATAAACACCTTAGAAAGTTCCAAAGGGCAACCCTCTCAGGTACCCTCCCACTGTGGGAAGTTTTCTGTCCTCTCAATAAATCCTGCTTAAAAAAAAAAAAAAAAAAAAAAAGCTCTAAAAACTGAAGGAGGTTGAGCTTTCTTAGCCAGATAGGTTTGGATGACTGAGAGTGATGGAGCTAGATAAAGTGCTTTTGGAGCTTTGGGGAGTCTGAAAAACCAGGATTTTCTCCGGAAGGGAACAGTAAGAAATATGAGACTTAACACTTGTTGGAGATGTACATAACTAAATAACGGGGGACCTCAGCATTCCATCAAGATGCCTGATTCTTTTCACCAAGGCATAATAAAGAGATGAAAATTCAGAGATGAAATACCAAGCTGAAATAAAGAATGCCTATCAGTCTAGAATAACATTTGCCATCTCTCTTGGAAATTTTGATTTAGCGAATGGAAATCAAAGAACAGGAATCCTAACACCACCTATTCTGGCATAATCTTGTGTCCATCTCTGGTCTTATTTTTGTAATCTCATATAGAGTTCTATTTCTTTTCCATTGTTTTCTTCTCTTCTTTTCTCCTCCCTTCCTGTCCTTTCTCCTCCAATCCCCCCATTGCCTCTTCAGGCTACCAGAATATTAATATAATTCAACAAATATTTACTGAGCTGCTTCTAATGTCAGGCATTAGAAGTGAAAACCAACCTGTGCCTTATTGATACTTACAGTTTAGTGGGGGAATCTAACAGTAATGAAATTACCAGATAAATAGATTATAGATATATAGTAAGGAGAGAGAGAGAGAGAGAGAGAGAGAGAGAGAGGAGAGAGAGAGAGAGAGAGAGAGTTACATAGAGTTCTTAGTGAAAGAACACAGTGAAATAAAGAATAAAATTGTCACCTATACACATGAAGCTGGTCTTAGATGTCATTTCTGAGATTAGATTATCAAGACTGACATCTGTCCTGTGCTCACTCAAGTTCAAGTTCTTTCTCTCTTTTAATTCTCTCAGCTTTATCTTTCTTTCCCAACCTTTCCAAAATGTATTTAATTCTGAGTTCTGCACACACAGGTTCTGTTTTCTGATGGGAAATTTTGTAATCTTGATAAAATGGTTTATGTGGAGCTCCTTGAAAATAGGAGCTATGTCTTGTTTATCTTTGCCTCTTTGGAAGTTGAGACAATGCTTAGGGTAAATATCTGTTTAGTAAATAGCTGTTGAACCAAGGCTAATAGTTAAGAGTGTACTATGTAACAATGTTTTACTTCTCACAGATTTCAGACAACATACGTGAATTTTCACAAGGATATAAGTCCCGCTAAAACAATTCCAAGAAGTGAGACTAATGGTGGGGAATTTTAGAAAAAAGAAATGACTCTTAAAATGATAACTCAGTAGGCAACTGTCTGCTACCAGTCACGCAAATAACCCTTCCTATGGTGAGTAGCTTAGGAAAACCTACCATTCTCTCAATACACGGTTTGGACTTGCTCTCTGATACTGTTTTAAGATAAGCTATCTTTGTGTATTTCCTACTTCTATCCTTCTATGAATGTAGCAACGGTTGTAGTTTAGATGGTAATTGTTTTCATTGCTATTCCTGTCCTACTTTTTTTTCAATTGGCACATTTCCTACTGTTATTCCATTTCTTTTGGAGGTATTCTTTAAAATAGTTATTCTCTTTATGATGGCTTCTTGCCCAGTGTTTTTCTATTTAATTTTCCAGGAATATCCATTAACTTAATTTGAAAAAATGTCATATATTATTAATGTAAAATATTTCTTATTGTAAGATGCATAATTGTTTTGCACATGCCTAATAAAGACAAAAATGTTGCCAATTATAATTGCAAATAGCAATTGAGAGATACATCTTAACTTCAGAGACATTAAAATATAAAAAATTGTGTTTTTAAATTTATAAAATACAGAAAAATCACCATCACAGTCTTTACTGTAGATTTCTGAGCATATATTTATAGAATTGAGACAGGAGATAGTTAGAGAAAGCCTAGGCAGATAGACAGGGTGGGTCTGGCAGGCCTCTCAGGCTGATACACTTGCATTGATAAACAAGCTCCCTTTGAGCCTCTCAAGTTAGAGCTTAAGTACTCACTGGTGGGATTGAAAAATGACCAATCAGCTCGCCATTAGACCCCTACCTCCTGCTGATTGGTCCTTAGTTCTGACCAATCAGAACAGCTAGTGCTGACTAATTGGCTCACAGTTAGTGCTGGCCAATTGGCACAGTCTTAGGGCTATATAGCACCAGGTTTCAGCACCAAACTGGCAACCGTTTCGGGTCCCCTTCCACTATGGGAGCTTTTCTATCCTCTCTATAAAGCCCGCTTTCTCACTTTCCAGCTGTCCATGTCCCTCATTCTTCCAGGGCATGAGACAAGAACTCCAACCTGAAGAGCTGCAGAGCTGCAGAAGATTCATCAGAGTTGAAGAGCCGTGCACTCTGGAGGCTGGCTTGCCAGCTGATGGAGCTGGATGAACTGGGAGAGCTGCGGGAACAAGGCAAGACTCTGAAGCTGAGACACTATTGGGGCTGCAACACTCTCAGAACTTGGCTTGTCAGCCCATTAGCGTCAACTCTCTGAGGGCTAGGCTTGCCAGTCTGCTGAACCAGCAACACTCTCAGGGGTTAGCTTGCTAGCCCATTAGAGTCGACACTTCTGGAGCTAGGCTTACCAGTCCCTCAAGCTGTCCCTCTCTATTGCTTGCCTGGCCAACCCATTGAGCTGACACTCTTGAAGCCCAGGCTTACCTGAAAAATCCATATCAGAATGTTATTGAATTGTGTTTATGGTAATTTTACGCAAAGGATTGCTATATCATATATTTGCTGAAGAACAACTGCGCTGCATTTTTTTCTAGAATATTCTGAGAGTTTTAGAAAAGGTCCTGCTTGAATGAAACTCCCCAAAATCAGGATCTTTGTCTGTTCTATATGTGCCTAAACCACATAACAGTGTTTAATACATATTTCTCACATGAATTTATGAGTGAGTTTATGTCATGTGTCTGGGTGAAGCCCCGTCTAATCATTCAAATACAGATGACTAATCAGTGAGCTACTCCCAGATGCCAGTTTGTGTGTTATAGATATCTTACACTTATTGCAGCAAAGCTTCTTCTGCCTTTTCATTTGTTGTCAACTTCTTTCCATTTTACTTTCCTAGGTATTATCACTATATTTATTACTCAGTGGTTTTTTTCCCCAATAGTGTGTGTGTGTGTGTGTGAATTCCTAATGATGGAAAAAACAAATTAAAGGATATCATTGGTCATTTTATAGATATCTAGACTTGTATGACCCAGGAAGTTAAAAAGGGGAAAAAAATCTTCATAACTACTTTGTAGCAGCACACTTGGTCCTCTTGATAAGAAGTAAAGATTAGTGGGGAAAATGTGGAAATGAAGAGACTAGCAGAGACACCAACTGTAGGGTCTGCCTTTTATTCTCACTTTTTCTTTTTTCTCCATTTCTAAGACATATTTTTGTGGCTTCGGTGATGGTTGAATATGCCATTTAGAAAATCACTCCTAGGTTACCAATGCAATGACAGCTCAGTAGTTCTACCAAATTTCATTTTGACTTAACATGAGTTCATAACCTGATTCAGAAGGTAGAATATCACAGTGACTAAGGACAAGTCCTTTGGAACCAGGATCTCTGAGCTTGAATCTTATCTCTGGCTCTTACTAGTTATATGGACATGAACATTTAGTTAACTCTTATGTGTCCCATTTTTATCCTTATAATGTAGTTAGTACATCTTTTATAGAATAGTACAAGGATTAAATAAGGTAATACATGTAACTTCCTTATAACAGGTCCTATTAAATGGTTGATGCTGGTGTTGATTTTTCCCTATTTCCTCTTTGGATCCACTGAGGCCTTCACTGCCCTGCTCTCCTTCATGGTCTTCATGACTTTGGCTCCCTTGCTGTCTGGTTTCTGGCTGGATTTACAATTGGAGACAATGAAAAGAGATGGAAAGACAGGAGGAGTGAGATCAGGGGGTTCTCTATTTCCGTTTCCTCACTGCCTGATTGTGATTTTGTGATTTTTGACAATGATTCTCTCTCTCTCTCCCTTTCTTCCTTCCCTTCCCTTCCTTTCTCTCTGTCTCTCTCTCTTTTTCTTTCTCTCTATATATCCCTTCCTCCCTACCCCCTTCCTTCCCTCCCTCTCTCCCTCTCTCTTTGTTTTTTGAGTCAGAGTCTCACTCTCTCTCCCAGGTTAGAGTGCAGTGGCAATCACGACTCACTGAAGCCTTGATCTACTGGGCTCAGGCTATCCTTCTGCCTCAGCCTCCTGAATAGCTGGGATTCCAGGTGCACACCACCATGCCTGGCTAATTTTTTTGATTTTTCTGTAGAGACAAAGTCTTGTTATGTTGCCTAGGCTGTTCTCAAACTCCTGGGCTCAAGAAAATATTTTTCCTCAGCTTCCCTAAGTGCTGGGATTACAGGCATGAGTCACTGTGCCTGGCTGATTCTCTTTTTCTACTTGCACTGAAGTCTACAGCTAGTGTGAATGGTGATATCTCTCCCACAGCTCTAGCCATTGCTAAGGCTGGTAACACTGCTTTATACCCATGCCTAATCAGTTTCCTTGGAAGTCAAGTCTTCCTGGGTGATTCAATACTCCTTGTTGATTCCTTTAACACTGTTTATATAGTAATCCCTTTATTCAATGAGCCATTTGTGTGTGCCATTTATTTGCCTCTGGAATCACAAACAATATAGTGCTTAGCTATTTAGTTTAAGATAAATATTAGATTATTTTTTCAAGTTAATAAAGTATAATTAGCAGTGATAGAAAGGGGGATTCCAAAACTTAGGTAAGGAACATCAATTTTATTAACCTGTGTGTAATTGGTAGTATAAACTTCTTAAGAAGGAAAAGGGGAGTGAATGGAGCTGGGACTAGATATCAGTTAAAGCAAAAGAACAGTTAAAAGACCTTCCTGCAGAGGCTTTCCACATGGGTCTGTTCCCTTCTTTCTTCTGGAAAGTGTTGGATGTAAGTACTTGGAGTACAAGGGCATGTTAGGTGACCAAATCAAGTACAGTTTAGACCAAATTCCAGTGTCAGGATTTAGTGGCGTAAAACATTAAGATTTGGGAGTTGCTGGGTGGGGTGAGGGGAATATGACTTCCAGTGATGAGTGGAGCTTGCAAGGCTGTACAACTGAAAGATAGACATGGAAAGATGTTTAATAGGAAGGCCATTACTGGTTTCCAGCCCCACAGGAATTATAAGAAGAAATAAGAAACATGCCAAATTATTAAGAATAATGACTGTACATTGTGGGAATGTAATGAGTATAACAACCTTTTATTCAACTGGGCACCCATCTGATGAGCTCATCACAGAAGACTTGGGGAAAACAGACTGTTTCCATGTCTGTATTCACTAATCATACTTAGGATCTATGCAGGGCTGGGCTTGCAGGAGACAAAGATAATTATGTGTCATGAAGGTGAACCTGGGTATGTGGCATTAACACTATGTGAAGCACAAAGCAATCATTTTATTCAGCCTGGAAATGAATTTTAAAAGGTTGGCCTTATGACGCTTTCCCAATAAAACTCACTTTCACTTTCACTGTATTTAGAGTTATCTGTACTTATCATGGTAAGACTGGAGAGAGTATAATGTATCATTAAGAGAAGAGGTGAAGAGGTCTGCAGACAGACTTCATGAATTTAAATTCAACTGCTGCTACTTACTATCTGTATAACATCACAGTTTTTTTCTTTTCAACCTCTAGATGTCTCAGTTTCCTCTTTCATATTCTTGAGATCAGACTAGTACCTATTTCTTGGGAATACTATGAGGACTGAGTTAGATAATACTTGTAAAGGACTCAGTAGGGTACCTGGCACATAGCAAACCATATCCATGGCATCTGTATCTGGAAATTCAACCAACTGTGAATTCAACCATAATCAAAATAATAAAAAATAATTAAAAAGTAACAATACAACAATAAAAATAAAAATAGACTATAGCAACTATTTATATAGCCTTTACATTGTATAAGGTATTAAAAGCAATCCAACTTCAATGGGCAACATGGTTGGTTCCATGTTTTTGCTATTGTGAATAGAGCTGCAACAAACCTACATGTGCAGGTATCTTTTTTGTAAAATGATTTGAGTTCCTCCAGGTTTCGAAGCCAGACTGGATAAAAAAATGTGGTACATATACACAATGGAATATCATACAGCCATAAAGAAGGATAGACATATAGACTTTGCTGCAACTTGGATGGATTTAGAGTCGATCATAATCAGTGATCTATCACAGAAACAAAGAACAGAGTACCATATGTTCTCACTTATAAATGGAACTTGAACAATTATAATACTATAAGAAAACAGTTTGCAGTAGTGGGAAACCGTCAGGAGAGGGGGGCTGGGATTGGCAGTTGAGGGAAACTGCTAGGGGAGGGAGGGGCATACCTTATCAACAAGGGTACCTGCATAATCAATGTTTGTATACCTAACCCCGAATTGTACTCCACATCTTTATTTAAAAAAAAGTAATCCAGGGATGATTTAAAGTATATGGGAGAATGTATGTAAGTTAAATCTACATCACTTTATATCCAGGACTTGAGCATTTATGAATTTTGGTATGGGAGGATTCCAAGAACCAGTCTCCTACAGATATCAAGGGTCCACTGTACTTAATAAATCTTAGCCGTTTCATTGTATGGGTATCAGCCTAACAAGATTGCATGTATGCCTTGAGGACAGGGTCCATGTATTATTTGTCATATATTCATTATGAAATCTATTATATACTAAGTACTACATAAATATTTGCTTAGCAATTAAATAAGGTTAATTTGCCTTAAAATGTTGTTTCCTTTTTAAAAAAGAAAACAAAGCACATTTAATGTATTTTATTGCAAACTGTCACCAGAGTTTCCATGTGAATCACTGGAGAAAAGACTGTTAATAGTTTGATTTACTTGAAATGTCAGTCTTTTAAAAAAAATATTGCCATATCAGTGCAAATCTTTATCTACACCCTGAGGCACATGCAGACACAAATTCATATTTAGGTTGTAAAGTGTATATAATATAATTATTTACCAAAATAATGAAACACTTATTAAAACAATAACTAGGAATAATTTATAGACAAAAAAAAAAGGAATAGCCTATTCACTTGAATTTCCTTTTATAGAAAATATTCACAGATCCTTTTTTTGACAATAAAATTGATTTGGGTCTATTTAATTTGGATTAAACATGCACAAAGGGCAAGCACTGATATTATAAACTTTAATGAACATCCAATCTGCATCAGCATATCAAAAAGATTGCCTCTTCTGTTTACTAATTTTGCAATTTACTTAGCAGAGTGGTCCCCAACATTTTTGACATCAGAGACTGGTTCATGGATGACAACTTTTCCAAGGACTTGGTGTGTGTGTGGGGGGGATGGTTTTGGGATGACTCAAGCACTTAACAGTTATTGTACACTTTATTTCTATTATTATTACATTGTAATATATAACGAAATAAGAATACACCTCACCATAAAAAAAGGTATACATGAAAGTGGTAAAAAAAAAAAATGGACAGATCACATATGGACTAAAATAAGTGTCAGATTCTGACTTAAAGCCTGTCACCAGATGCAGCTGTACAACTGAAGTGCATCAACTCACTTGCCACTCACTGATAGGGTTTTAATATGAGTCTCTAAGCGATTGATTTATTATAGTCTCCTTGCAGTCAAACCTCACTGCTAATGTTAATCTGTATTTGCAGCTGCCCCTTAGAGCTAGCATCACTCCCTCAGTTCCACCTCAGATCATCAGTCATTAGATCCTCATGGGAGTACACAGCCTAGATCCCTCACAAACACAGTTCACAATAGGCTTCGTGCTCCTACAATAATCCAGTGCCAACGCTGATCTGACAGAAGGTAGAACTCAGGTGGTAATGCAACTGATGGGGAGTGACTGTAAATACAGATGAGGCTTCCCTTGCTTGTCCACTGCTCACCTCCTGTTGTGTAGCCCAGTTCCTAACAAGCCACAGACCTGGGGATGAGGACCCCTGAATTAGCCTATAGGAAAGTCTTTTTCAAATGTAAAAAAAGTGACTTTTCTGAAGAAAATAAAGTAAGTACCTACGGACTATTTGGTTTTGAAATGTACTATAAACCAGCACAATGTTACACATGTTGGAATAATAAAGAAGAATATGTCTTCATGGTTCATGACTTTTTAGACAGAACTCATCTGACTATTTTACTGTTTAAGACTATTTCTATTAGCACCTTTTTTATATGTCTATTAGGAAGGAAAATAATAATGTATAGAATTATTATAATAGTTACCATTTATTGATTTTCTAATAAGTGGAATTGTAACAAATGTTTCACATGTATGCAGTAGTACCCCCTTATTCATGGTTTCTCTTTCATCAGTTTCAGTTATCCCAAGTCAACCATGGTCTGGAAATATTAAGTAGAAAATTTCAGAAATAAACAATTCATGAGTTTAAATTGCATGCCATACTGAGTAGCATGATCAAATCTCATGCCATCTATGTGAATAAACCCTTGGATCAGTGTATCCACATAGCACACCCTACAGTTCTATACAACAAGATTATATAGGAAAAAACATAGTGTATGTCAGGTTCAATACTGTCTATAGTCTCAGGTGTCCACTGAGGGTCTTCGAATGTATCCCCTGCAAGTAAGGGGAAAGTACTGTAATCTTCCTTAACGTTTACAGATAAGTTTCATAAAGACACAATTATATCTGTCTATTTTATTTTTATTTTATTTGTCAATGTCCCCAGTAATCAGCACTAAGCTTAGAATACAATTGATAATACACACCTATTAAACAATTGGATTATATTTCCTTTGAAGCATGTCCTTCCTTCAAAAGGACTCTCTTAGTCTGCTAATATTTCACTATTACTGAATGTACTGTTTGATCAATTCTAGCATTGTCTGGCATGGTTATCTTTATTCATGCATACTATAGTTTCCGTGAAAGATTGCCTGAGGAATACATTTACTTTATCATGTGTAGAAAACTGTAGAAAGATGGAAATTGGGCCTAAACTGTCTAAGAAAGTTCCTAACACAAGATGCGCTATAATTAAAAGTCTGCAAAACTCTGATCCTGATCCACATAAATTGAAAACTGAAAAATATAACCATTAAAACTATCTTAGAAAGCAGTCAGAATGTGTTAAAAAGGGCTTTCAAAATTATGTCATCAGTTAATAAAACACAGAGAAATGTAGGATAAAGTGACCTCTAGGAGCCAAAACCACAAGGCTCAGGTAGCACTTACCAGGACGGTCACCACACGTAGAACCACTCCACGCATGTTATTCTCCAATTTCTTGTCAGTTAGTGACCCATTCAGACCTGTGACAGGATTCCAGCACCCAAGCTGAAAGATAAAATAGCTTTGGTCACTTTTCTGCCTGAAGAACAGTCTAATCACCTCTGTATAGACTTTATGGAGAACTTTGTGATAGCTCTTGGAATAATTGGCATAGAAAAGGCACCGTATAGGTTTTCTTTTTTAACAGCAAACGAAGCAATCAGAAATGCCATTTCCTGCTTATAAATATCATCTTATGTCATATCACAGCACCTAACATACTTTAGGAAGCTTATTGGGGACATTTGACTTAATGAGGAGTTATATATACACCAATAACTCGGTACTAGTAACGCACTAATTGGAAAAATAATAGTGCATATAATTCTAGCATAATGTATATTCTAATATATCAATTACTGCACAAGTTAGATTTTCTTATAGTTTCAATGGTTTTAATTTGGTCTGATACTGCTTTTATAATTGCTTTAATGTGGTTAGAAGAGTAACTGCTTTTATTTTAAAAATCATGTATAAGGCTTTGTTGCTTTCAAAGTATTCACAGTACATAAAACAATATAATTTGCCTCTTTTTTGTCAGTGCTATCAATTTGCTGGAATATTTTGCAGCAACCTTTTCCTTAAAGTCTTGCAATGATTCACTACTCTTTATTCTCCAAAATACTGGTTTAATTTAACACTCTCATGTAGTTCTTATCTCTTATCATATCCAAATCTGAGGGCTACCAGTTTTAAAATTACTGCCTATAAATCTCAATGGGATAAAAATTGAAAACTCTCAATCAAAAACAAGGGGAAAAGAAAGAGATGATGTGACTTGAATGAGCAGATAACCGTCCAAGGAGCAAAGCTGCCGAAAGAATGTTGTAATGCCTATCTTGAGAAGAAATGTCATACTATTAATCCTAACATCACTTCCATGAGTCTTCTCATTTGGGAACCTGTTCTGCATTTGCACACTTTAAAAATGTAACAGACCTTTGTCATATTCAGAGGCTGCTTGGATTAACTGATTGGTTATAGGGACAAATGGTTATTTTGCTGTTTCCTCCTGATGATTGTGATTTATCTCCTTTTATTGCATTTTGTCTGTGGCCTCCAAAGTCATCAACATACTGTCTGGCAAGACTCCCCTACACACAAACAATGTAGGCACTTCCTATTAAAACTCAGGTTTCTCTTTGAGCTCCCTAAAAGGTGTTTAATTAAGAAAACCAAAGTGTATATAATATATCTTAAGAGAAGGGGATGTCACAGGATAAACGCTAAAGTCAGCTTTTTCTCTTATTAAAATAATTTGGAAAAGGCTGCTAATTGTTGGTTTCAACTGTAAAAACCCATTAAATTCATACAATGGTATGTCATTCTTAATTACATAAAAAGTCTAATTAGAACTTGGATCCAATTAGCAAATTCAAATGTGTTGAATGTCTAATTATCAGAGATATTGTACTCTTCTTGCCAAATTTAAAATTTTATGAAATTTCTTTTGAGCTTTTGTTCCCTTCTGAGGTCAACAAAAATCGATCCTCAATTACATTCCCTGATGTGCACTTTTTTCTAATTATTTCTTCAAGAGCGTTTTCTTTTCCTAAACCAAATAATATTGGTGGAAATAGTGATTTATAACATTTTAGTAAAGAGCTATTTCAATGTGCTATCTCCACATTTTGTAACCATATTACTTAATGTAAAGCTTAACAAGTAACTCTTAGGGCATAGTCTTGTTCATGAAGTTCATGGTAAATATGTCTAAGCTGGCAAAGTAAACACAGGGATTTCTTTTTTGTCCCCCTTAGAGTTGTTTTTTTTTTAAGTTTGGTAAACCTATTGTCAGTTTGTCTAAATAAATGATATCTATTTGTGCAAAATTGACCATTGCATTTTGTTATATTGAGTAATCAAAATACTTACTACTGGATTAGCAATGAAACTTGTTGAGCAAATTGTCTCAACAATGTTATGGGCAAATATTCTATTTATTTATTTATTTAATTTATTTATTTTAAAGATGCGGGGTACAATTCAGGGTTAGGCATACAAATGTTCATTATGTAAGTACCCTTGTTGATGAGGTGTGCCCCCCCCCCGCCGCACCAGCAATTTCCCACTACTGTCAATCCCACCCCCACCTTGGCAGTTTCCCACTACTATCAATCCCTTTCTTATAATACTATAATTGTTCAAGGTCTGTTTATGAGTGAGAACATGTAGTACTCAGTTTTCTGTTTCTGTGATAGATCACTGAGTATGATAGACTTTAAATCCGTCCAAGTTGCTGCAAAGTTCATAAGTTTGTCCTTCTTTATGGCTGCATAGTATTCCACTGTGCATATGTACCACATTTTAAAAAATCCAGTCTAGTTTCAATGGACAGCATAGTTGGTTTCATGTTTTGGGCAAACATTTTTAAATATATCATTTCCACCTACTTTTGAATTATGCTTTCCTTTAAACACAACTAATATTGTAAAAGGCTTAAAAATTTTAAAACACTCTAGTGTTTATAAAGGTTTGAAACAACAACCAAAAAGCATGGAATAGGTAGACTCACTTTTTAACCTAGATAGTGACTTAAACATTATTTATGTCAGTATGATGTTTCCTCTGATTTTTAAAAATTTAAATTTTTGGTCAGACTCTCTGTCTGTCTGTCTCTCTCTCTCTCTTTCATACTTATTACAAGACAATAATTTATTCCTCTGCCTGACAGAGGTCTTCCACCTTTCTGTATTCTCTCCTTCACCTTCCTATATTCTCATTTTTTTCCTGTCAGACTCACATGTCTTTTGATAATATCATTGTACAGTTGTTCTTGTTATTTATTTTTTTATAAATACATCAGACTTGTTTATTCCTTAGAAAAATAAGAATGTTTTGGACAATGAAGCTTTCAATTTTTATGTATATCACACATAAATAAAAACACAACTATCTACATAAATGCTTATTTAGAGAAGTCAGTAATGGAAGATTATACTTTCGACACAAATTATATATATAAGTATAAAGCTCATCCGTATTGCCAGACAATAACACCCTCGAACAAACCCATTTAAAAATATGATGCCCCTAACTTTTTCAGAAACTCTTAAGGCTACAATATTATACTTATCCTTATCTTTTTTGATGATAGTTCTTTTTTTCAGACCTAAAATGCAGTATTTTTACTTTATGAAATTTCTGATAAATAGATCATAATTTAGTGTGATAGTCACAGGTTATAACATTTACATATTGCATAGTAAGGCCAATCATCTGAGAGCTTTATTTATATTAACTCATTGAATTCTTAAAACAACTTTTTGAGGAAGGTGTTTATTGTTATTCCCATTTTGCAGAAGGGGAAATTGAGGACTGAGATATTCTGTTCTTTCCATTGTGTTATGTTTCATCCACTTAAACAGTTAAGAGGGCATTGGATAAAGGGAAGTAGTAAAAAAATAAAGTGAAAAAGAGATTTTCAAAATATTTCTGATACTGTACTGCCTGTGACCAATTTACTAAACAAAGTGGAATGCATTTTATTTATCCTAAGTTCTGATGATATGTCTCAAAATGTATACCAAAGATAAATGAAAAATTAAACAACAGCAACACATAGAGGAAATATTGATTATCCACATCCTTTTGAAGGATTTCTCAAGTTTTAAGACTCTTTAATTTCTGCTTATATTCGCTTATCTCCCTGAGGTTCACCTTAAGCTATTCTGCTTGATTGTAATAACTTTTTCCAATAATAAGCAATAAAAATGAGTTAACTTCACATAGATTCAAATTGAATTTGTATCTACAAAAGGTAATTTTTTTGCAGTATAGCAAGATTGATAGGCATAATGTTTGATAAAAACTAGACGAATTTCACTTAGGTTCAAGTATGAGGCTTATCTAACATTTCTTCAGGTCTCACTGTTTGAAATCTCATTAATTTGACTTTTCTGTCTATGTGGAGAGGGTGTTTTGTCTTGTACTTTGGTCTTGTTTCTTTCTCCTTTATTTTTAAGCAATGATACCAAGACTAATAGAGATAATGCACACAAAATCTCATACTATCTATTCAGCAGAGCACCTTCTAAATAATAATAATGGTAATACTACTACTACTACTACTACTACTAATAATAATAATAAAGTGGCCCCAGCAGCGCATGAGACTTACAGGAAGTCACACTGCTGTTGGCAAAACAAGATTCACCATTTTCTGTGGACTGACAGTCTAAAGAAAATTTAGAAGGGACTAATATAAAGACTAATTCAATTTCCTTTCAATTACAGTATATTGATTTCCTATAGTACTTTCTGGTTATCACCTAAAGTGATTTTAAGACCTTAAAAATGGTTAGTACTTCAATTATTTCCTTCAATGGAGCTGTGGCAATAATAATCTTGTAACATTCTGTTAAAATCAGTATAGTATCTTGTGCTCAACAAATTGGTCGATATATTTGCATGAGCGTAGTAGCATGCTCCTAACATTATGTGAACTAATGATTAGGTTGTATATATTTACTCTTTCTTCCTCAATGTTTCGACTTTTTTATTTGTCCATGGGCTGTAAGGGATGGCTTTTGACTCTTGGGTTTTACATCATTATTTTTCAGGCAGTGTTATAACGTCAAAAAGAGTGAGCTGCTCAACTTTAATTTTACGCTCAATAGTTTGTAGGCTTTAATAACAGGAGTCAAGAGAGCTCTTAATTGAATACCAAATGAAATTCTCTGTATTAGCTTGTACTCGAATGGAACAAACGAAGCCTGGCTATACCACCAAAGCTCCAGCTGCAGGACACAAATTATCCACAGCACTGAGGGTTGTATTCTCCCAGGCACCATGTTTCATTTACTTGCTTTCTTAGCCTTCAAACAAAAGAGGGATGACAAAGACAAGGCAAAGCAGCTTGAAAGCTAGCCATCTAAAAATGTGCAGCATTTATTTAGTAAATATTACTTCTGTAATGGGATAGAAAGTGCAAAAGATACATATGGCTTTACAGAGTTAAATTGGAGCAGTTTCCTCTTTGACATGTGTAGGAATGCAGTGTGCCAGTAATCCCTCCAATAATAATTTTCGTTATGGTATTTCCACCTGCAAAATAGGTTCAATTTGTAAGATGTGCTCCCTAGAGGATGATTATGTGCTCTTGAGATTAGAGTGCTACAGTTTGGTCATTACCATGAAGTAGTAGTCATTCTTGAGATTATATGGAATAGCCTAAGCACTTGAGTTTCCTTCAGGAGAAAATGTCTTTGAAAAGTTAGAAAAAAACTACATGGTTGAACCACTTTGATTTCCCTGCTTCATCACTGAAAACAGAAGCTTTAAAACATTTCATGAGATAAACTTAACTTATTCCTGTAAATTAAGAGTATAAGCTTGAGAAGCAACATATACACACACACATGCATATAGCTCAAAGATGTTTTATGTAGTCATAGTAATCACTCTGCCATCAACTAGCATTTAACTGACGTAATGTTATTCTGCCATTATTATAAGTTGTTCTTTCTTTTACAATTCTTCCTGGTGAAAATTTACCATGACACTATATTTAGAGACAATATATCATAGTAGTTAAAATTAGAAGCTCCAGAACCAGACTGCTTAGGTTCAAGAACCTGCTCTAACATTTAAACTGGGTGTGCCCCATTGGGTCTCCCACTTAAATATGAGTAGTAAAATTGACTTTTTCATGGGGTCATTGTGATTATTTCCTGATTTATCATACATCAAGTGTTTAGAAGTGTTTGTGACACACAAAGACTAAAGAAATGTTTGCTTTATTACTTTTATATAATCAGATTTTTAAAAATTCCTTGCTTGGTGTCGTTCTTCAGGTGACTTACTGGTTTATGTGACAAAACATGCCTCCAAAGCTGTGGTTCTCAACTTTGGTAACAGAATCACCCAGAAAGCTTTAAAAAATTCTGATGCCACAACCAAATCTCAAAACAATTAAATCAGAATCTCCAGGAACAGGACCTAGGAATTAGTATTTTTAAAGCATTGCCAGGTGATTTCAATGTGCAACCAAGGATGAAAATCATTGCCCTAAAATTTGCTTTAACATATAGAGAATGCAAACTTATAGAATGACTATTTAACTTTATTAGCGTGAAGACATTGTTTCTACTAGTTTCCTTTGCCAAAGCTAACCTAGGGACATTTTCTCAAATAAACAATCGATTTTATTTTTCTTGTTTTACATAGATACAAGTCTATGTTCTCAGTCTGAGATTGTGTCCTACTATGATGTTATACCTCTGACAATTTTCATGATTCTTCAGGGCGATTTCACTCATTCAAATTCTATTAGTTTTCTTTTTCTATCTGATCAGAATACTATTATTTTCTAACAATATTTCAGCATTTAATGATTACAACCTGATAGAGTTGCTGGGTTTTCTTCTTTTCCATTCTATTCTAACTTGAGACATTTTAAGGGAATGTTCATTTTAAAATCACATTAAATTCTCACTGTCTTTTCTGTCTTCATTAAATAATTAACCACTTAAGGTCAGGAGCATCATCTGAATTGTTTTTTATCTATTACAGTGACTGTTACAAGGTTTTGTACAATTCTGAAGTAGTTATTTTTTATGAAACTGACAAGGTTATTATAAAGCATCTCTATTGCAATTTAGATCTTTATTCCCAAGCAATCAAAAATCTCAAGGCTTATATTTTATATCACTTCACTGTCTCTGCTTAAATATCTCAAAGGCACCTCAAATATTTATAAGATTAAGCTCATAATCTACCCCCTACCATTCACCCAGTTCCACTAGCCAGAAACTACTGAGTCACTCTTGCTACCTCCCTGATTCAATCCATTGCCAAAGTCTGTCAGTCTTAGTCTCACCTCCTTAAAAAACAAGACAAACAAACAAAAAAACCCTTCTTGACTCCATTTAATTCCATCCCCTTGCCACCATCCTAGTGCTAGCTAACTTTATAGCTCCCCCTTTACAATCTTTACTGTACATTGCAAACATAAACATAAATTTAGACATTATGTCATCTGCTTTAAATCTGTCCATAGTTTTCCACTGTTCTCCAGATAAAGGCCCAATTTTATAGAGGACCTACTGGGAAATGTATGATGTGGGACTAGTCATATTCACAGTTTCATGTCATACTATATTCCCTCTTATTCTTTGACCTTCTTTAGTTTCTTGTCAAATCAGCAGCAGCATTAGATTCTCATAGGAGCATGAACCCTATTGTGAACTGTGCATGGGAAGGATCTTGGTTGCATGCTCCTTATGAGACTCTAATGCCTGATGATCCCCTCATCCCCCACACCTCCCCCCTCCTATTCCACAAAACCAGTCCCTGATGCCAACAAGGAAGGGGACCTCTGCTTTAGATCCCAACATAAACACCTAGGGTAAACTTTCCCTAATATTCTGCCCCCATGCCCAGGCTGACTCTTGTCACTCTAATACAGAATCATATTTCTCTTTTTTACAAAAATATCACAGTTCATATTTTAAATATATATTTTATATGATTAATATTTATTTTATAATTATCTGTAAATTTCAAAGGGTTCAGGAAAAATTACTGTTTTGTCTCCTCTCCCCTTTTATTAAATACATAATTCCTGGAATAAAGTGATACTTTAATTTTTACTGGATACTAAATAAATTAGATGGTTTTAAAACAAGAAACTGAATATATTTTGCAGTGATTGTGTTTCTTATATGATGTCTTAGAAGATGTCAATTAATAGCCAAGACACTGTGCTACCAGCTACCAGCTGAGGTTGTCTTTTCTTTTTTAATTTAAATAGTGAATTTCCAACTCTCATTCTTGCTGAGTGCAAAAGGTCAATGAATGCTTTTCAAAAGTCTTCTTTTCAGTATGAGGGATAATGATATTGTCTAATTCTGTGGAGAATAAAATAAGTTGTCATGTTAGAGTTATAATTTGAAATAATTATGTAGCAAAACAATAGCAATAATAAAGCAATAATACAAATAAGAGTAATATTTAAGCTACACTAGGTGTTTCTCATGTACTAGCCCCGTTCTAAGCTATGAGAACAAGTACAATAACATACCAACAAAACCTAAACTGTTAAAACTTTTAGGGATGAAACTTCTAGAAGAAAGTTCTCTAAAGAATACAAAATCATCTTGAGGAATCCAACTCTAAAAATCTTTGCCTGGCAGGCCCTCATAGAAGAAAGCTTCCCTAACCAAAGCAACCCAGTACCAAGCAGTCTCTGAAGAGAGTTGCAGTCAAGGACTCAGAATCCCCGGCCAACCACATACATATTTGCATTCTTAGCC
>CAUYQG010106858.1:0-11077 GCA_963574415.1 Tarsius wallacei
GTAGAGCATGAGAATCAGAAGCTAGGTTCAAGTTTGGGTTCTAACACTTACTAGCTTTGTGACCTTGAGAAAATTATTGAACATTTTAAAGTCTCAATCTCCTTATCTGTTAAAGAAAGAAAGAAAGAAAGAAAGAAAGAAAGAAAGAAAGAAAGAAAGAAAGAAAGAAAGAAAGAAAGAAAGAAAGAAAAAAAAAGAAAAAAAGAGAGAGATTAATGAACTTTGATCTTTAGGTCCTTGCTACACACCGTGTGGTGTGATCTATCTAGCAGCATTTGCATCACACAGAAACACTAGAAATTAAAACTTCCTCAAGTCCCATCCCAGACCTCCTCACTCAGAATCTGCATTGAAAGCAGGTCCACAGTGAGTTATAGATATTGAAGTTTGAGCAGTACTGACTTAGGTGAAGTAGAAGAACGCTGAGGGAACTTGTATAATTTCATCAGCAAATTAGGAGGCCAAAGTTGGAAGCTGGTATAAATGGGGCATAAGAGATATGGAAAAGTCCTGAAACTGCTACGTTGGGGTTGGATGAAAGGATGATGGAGTAGCCAGAAAGTTCTCTCTGAAATTAGAAAGCATGTGCTTATAATAGGCCCAATCCAAGTATGTTTTTAAAATGAACAAATAGGAGAAGAGATAGAGAATATACTAATTACTATTCATTGACTGAAAATAAAATGCAAGTACTTTTTTTGTGTTATATAGTTATCATGACTGTTTTACCAGTTAGATATTACCAATAATTTAGAACAGTATCTTGCATTTAGTAATTGTTCAATAAATGTTAACTGTTACTTCTATTTATAATAAATACTGTCTTAACCTGCCAACTAAAGGACTGGAGGAAAGAGACAGAGGATCCAAAGTAACAGACCTATATTCATTCTATTGCACCTTAAACTTCCTCAGAGAGGAAAGTGAAAGCAACCAATGTTTGCCTAAATTTCAAATGCTCCAAGTGAAATTTCTCTTTATAGGAGAAGTTTGGTTTTGGCTCTGGTTTCTCCCCATTTCACTTTGAAGAGTATAGACTCTTACCCTGGCAATAAGCAACTCTTAACTTGAGGAAGTCAAGATAATTGCATTCTACTTATAAAAGACAAAGCAAATTCTAGAAAAGACAGTAAAACTTGGGCAGAGAGATTGGATTCTTTTGGAAAGAATCCACCCCAGGATCTTGAGAGAAGACAGTTTCAGCCAAAGCAGCTTGCTTGCTTTTTTTGGTACACTGGGGGAGGGAGGCTTATCTCTCAATATCCTCTTGAGTTAGCAATCACTCTGCTACCTGATCTCTGACAATACCTATAAGGAAATTTGGATGAGAGTAGAATCCTTCAAATATTAACTGTTACTTTGGTAAGAAGTGTCAGGAAGAGAACTTTAGAGTCATTGGGGGGAAAAATCATTGAGACAAGAAGGGTCCAAAGCCTCAGCTGGGAAGCACAAACTTTGGAAAGCTCCTGGGAGTCAAGGGGACCCATGAAGGGAAAACACAGTAAATTGCTGTCACCCTGTCTAGTTCTAAAGCCCAGGCATTACATTTACAAATGCAACTCTTGCTAATTCTCCAGTCCTGGGAACATTGCCATCCATTGCTCTCCAGACTTTTTTGTTCATCCGGGGCTGTTACCTTTGAGAATGTACTCACCAGGCCCTACTCACTGGACTTTATTTAGGCCATTATGATGATTGATAAGATGATTTTAAGTCACCTAAGGAAGTTCTATGGGCTTTAAAGTGCCAAGAGAAAGTTGGAGAAATGTGTTTTGGCAATTTCAGTCTCAAATTGCTTTATACATTAATAGAAACAGATTCACCACAGGAAAAGATTGGACCACTAGGGGTGCATTGAACCCTGCATACTCCCAAAATAGCAGGGTTTAACCTGGCAAGCACAACAGATAGGCCAGGCCTGCAGTGGGCTGAGAAACCTCCAAGAGAACACAAGAAGTTACTGCAAAGTGGATAGTTTGGTACAAGGGACACATTTGGAAATGTCTGCTCTGCACATAATGGTCTCCTCATAACTCCTCTCTGATTAGCAAGATGTGCCCCTAGCTTATATTACATTACCCTAGCCTCCTGGTCAGAGTTAGTTTATCTAGGGTTTGGCAGCTGGCTCAAGCCAGGTTTATCAGCGTCCAGTTTCCTGTGACTTGAGAACTGGAATGATGACAGCCAGCACTTTTTCATGTGACAACTATAACATATGAACTCAGAAGATGAGGAAGCTATCTCTTGCCCACTATAATTTACTAACAAAGAAGAAATAAACATATATGCCAAGGGAAGCATACATGAGGCAGAAAGAAAAGCACCTTGGGTTCCCAACAACTTCCCATTTCCAAAACCCAGTCTATTTCTAAGATTCAGTCACGTTGCTCTTTTGTTTAAGCTTCAGCTGGCTTCTGTCCTTTGCAAACAAAAGATATTAACTAATAAATGAAATGTCTAAGGGGCAACTTCTGCTTAGCTTCTGGTGACTGCCACCATGCAGCAGTATAAGGCCCAGTTATGCCATACATTTCAAGTTTCTCAAGAAAGCTGCAAATGTAAAATCTCCTACCATTTTTATATTAGCAATTAATTCAAATTTTGTAAAAATATGGTCCAAAACAAAGTACATATATAGCCTGAATGGGGTTTGTGTGGGCCCTTGAATTGTGACCTCCTTCCTTGCTTCTCAGATTTTTCATTTATTTTTATCTTTTTCATATGTACCCATCTGTGCACTGCATTACACTGCTAGCAGGACCCACAGTTAGTGACCTACCTTGATTCTATTTCCTTTTAGGTCTAGCTAACTACTTCATATTTAAAATACGGACTGTGGAGCCAAACGATCTGGGTTCAAATTCAAATTCTACCAATTATTAGCAGAGTGTCCCCAGTTGTTTTTATTACAGACATTGTCAGAAGTTTAGGGTGCTCGAGTTTCTCCATGTATCGAATAGGGATAATAAATTCAATGCTAAGAGTAGAACCTGGTGCATTTATTACTGTATTATTAATATTATTATTACTGCTTTGACTACTGGTAGTAAACATTTCTACCAGTATGGACACTCCCACAAAGTACCAGTCTCACCCCTTCTGCCTGATCAGCAATAACTTTTGAGTCCTAAGGTTTCTGTCTACCTTCTGGCCCTAGAAATGTTTTTGGTCTCCGTTAACTGGCCCTCAGTGCCAAAGATCCTTCTAATTTATCTCTTTAGCACTAAAAACATCCGTTTGTACAACCATTAAGATCCTGAATAGTAACAAATAGCTTTTAAGGAAAGTGTCCAAATACTGTGCCTATAAAAAAACAAGAGACTCCATTCTATATAGTTGCACCTTGGATTCTGCCTAACTCTTCAGCCTTTTTTTTCTACCACAATTCATGCAGCAGCCATGCTGAAACACTATTTCCTGAACATATCGTCTCTCTGGTGCCTTCATTCATTTACACATGATGTTCCTTCCATCTGCAATGTTCTTTCTTTCTCCAACTGCATAGTTTGAAAACTACTATTTATTCTTCAAGACTCAAATATCACCTTCTATAGCAAGTCTTCTCTGACTCCCTAACCCCCAGTGTTACCCACATCTTAAATGCTCATATTAATGATTTTCTTACTTGGCAAGTTTGCCAATACTCTTTTCCTTAAGTTGACTCAACTTCTCTTTAGCCCTCTAAAAAATGGGTATAAACTATTGTGAGTTTAATTGAGAAGCATGCAAAGGACTTAGCATGGCCCATGGCATACAGTAAGTGGTCCAAAAATGCTAGCTATTACCCAGCTGAGCTCCAAGGCAAGACTGAGGCCTTACATTTTTATATTTCAGGCTGTAGCACAAAGCTTGCTCCACAGAGGGCTCTCGGAGCATGTATGTTGAATGAATGAATGAGATGAATGACTGAATGTTCCTTCCCCCTTTCAAAACCATCTGCCTTATATAAGTAGAAATGATTAATATACATGACCAGGCTTAATTAAACCAAAGCTTCAGATCACATTCAAGTTACTGTTGCAGCAAAATTGAAACTCTTTCCATTTTATTTGCTCTGTTACATATGTACCATGCCATCACTGGACAGCAAAAATGCCCCCAGCTCAGGGAGCTATTAGAAAGTCCAACTTTCTAGGGAACAAAATATAGGCCATGTTAGCATCAGGAATCATTAGCTAGATAATATTCTTTGAAACTTAGTTGTTTCCCTGAGACATTATGGCAAAAGAATTTTAACCTTGCTCCTTCTCCAGCATTTGCTTTTGCCCCACATGTATTATTACCACAAGAAAAAGTTCTCAAAAAACACACCCCTTTTCAAATCTACCCTGTCCCTCTCCAATCCATATTATGTTAATGTCTATTATCTGCCTTTAGTTATAAGGTTCTTCCTGCCTAGAATAATGTTTCCCCTCTACTCCAGAGTTTATAGTAATTCCCTAGGACTGCTATGACAAAGTATTACCAACTGGTTGGCTTAAACCGTGGAAATGTATTTGTCTCACAGTTCTGGAGGCTAGACGTCTGAAATCGAGGTGTTGGCAGGGTTGTTTTTTTTTTCTGAGGTCTATTAGGGAAGGATCTGTTCTAAGTTCCTCCTTGGCTTGAAGATGGTTGTCTTCTCCGCATCTCTACACATTATATTTCCACCATGTGAGTCTTTCTTTGTTCCCAAATCCCCCACCCCTTTTTTTTGAGTTGGATTCTCACTCTGTTGCCTAGGCTGGAATGCAGTGGCACACTCACGGCTCACTGCAGCCTTGACCTCCTGGGCTCAGGCGATTCTTCCGTCTCTGTCTTCCAAGTAGCTGGGACTACAGGTGCACACTACCACACCTGGCCAGTTTTTATTTATTTATAGTAGAGACAAAGTCTCTCCAAGTGGTCCATGCTAGTCTTGAACCCCTAGGCTCAGGCAATCCTCTCAATTCTACCTCCCAAAGTGCTGGGATTATAGGTGTGAGCCACCATGCCCAGCAAATTTCCCCTTTTTATAAGGACACCAGTCATATTGAATTAGAGCTTATCCTAATGATCCCATGAACTTTATTCCCTGTGCCTCAGTTTTCTCTTCTGTAAAATAGAAATGATAATAGTGCCTACTTCACAAGATTATTGTGAAAATAAAATTAATTTTATTACCTCTGTAAAGACTGTCTCTAAACAATCACATTTTGAAGTACTAGGAATTAGAACTCCAACCTATTTGGAGGGGACACAATTCAACCCATAACAAAGGCCATAGAGATTGAAGGCAGAGAGAGCAACAGCATAGGAGCCATTTTAATAGGCCAGGTCAGACTTCATGAAAAGTTAAGCAAAGACACTACAGGTAGGCATGAAGAGAATACACAGATTCAAAAAGCACAATCTGGAAGGTGGAAAAACAAAGAAAGGGTTCTAGATGACTGCAGGCTTTATAGCATGGTTGATTAGGTCACCATTGATCAGGAGATAAAAATGAAAGTGGAGGGTTTGATGACATATTAGGGGTTTTAGACATATTAAGTATGAGGTGTTAATTTGAGATGTCCACTTAATGAATGAATGCTCTAGGCTCAGGAGAAACATTCACTCTAGGGATGCAGATTTTTTCATGCAGGCAGTCAACAGCAAATAAATGACAGCCGAAACTCCTAAGTGGACTAGATTACTCAAATAAGGGTGATAGAGTGGCAAGAGAAGAGAATCAAAAGAGAGATAGGTAGAAACTCAAGAAAGAGTACTATCATGAAAGACAAGGGGGATGGTTAAAGAAGGAAGCCAACAGCCTTGAATGTAGTAGAGAGACACGTAGAAGACCTAAAGAGAGAAGCACTGAACATGACAGATCTTAGGTAACTTTGGCAAGAGCACTTTCAGTAATTATTTTTTATTTTATTTTATTTTTTTTAATTGTAGAGACAAGATCTTGCCAATTTGCCCGGGCTCGTCTCGAACCCGTGGGCTCAGGCAATCCACTTGCCTTGGCCTCCCAAAGTGCTGGGATTACAGGCTGAGCCACCAAGTCCAGCCTCGGTAATTATTTAAATATAAACTACAGAAAAATGAGATGGTAATTTGAGTGAGTGTTGTCAAACAAAAATTGATTTACACCGGAACATGTTTGCTAGCTGAAGATTAGGCACTATGGCATAACAGTCAAGGCATAGACTTTGTAGACTTGAATTCAAATCTCAGCTCCTCCATTTACTAACTGTATGAGCTTGTGCAAGTTGCTTTATTTTGCTTTACCCCAATTTCCTTAACTGAACAATGAGGAAAATAATAGTACCTACTTCAAAAGATTGTTGTGAGCATTATATGCATTGATATACATAAATTGCTCAATAGAGGACCTGGTGCAAAGTAGTTCGTCAATAAATGTTAGCTATGTTAGGTGGATAACGTTAAATGAGTGAGAAAATCAAAAAAGAAGGAAAAATTTAAGAAAATGGGAGAGAAGGAAGCTAACTGATAAAACAACTCGAGGGTACAAGAAAGAATGGCTCTCTCACACTTACTAGTTATGTGACCTTAGGTACGGTACTTTACTTTCTTACCTCACAAGGTTATTGTGAGTATGAAATGAGGTAATGCATGAAACACAGAGTGCTGAACTTAAATTAAATGAGGATTAAACAAAATGATGCAAAAAATTTTAAAAGCCATATACTCTAATACAACGATTGTAAATTCTGGGTTGAGGAAGTAGGAATGGGGATTCTGATAAAGAATGGGAGCAGGCATATTCCTTCCCTACCTTTCACAGATAGGGCATAGCGAGCCTCTGTTACTCACTATAATGTGTCATATTCCTCAGATGTGCTGGGAATCAAAAAAGAAAAAGAACCTCTAACCTCTTAGGCAGTAATTTTCAAATTTAGTGTGCATCTGAGTTACCTGGAGGGTTTGTGGAGAAAATTACAGATTGTTGGGTCTCATTCCTAGAGTTTCTGAATCACTATATCTGGGAGGGTGGGGATGGGGCTGACAATTTGTTTTTCTAAAAGATTCTCAGGTGATGCTGATAATACTGATTCAGGTACCATACTTTGAGAACCTCAGCTCTAGGCCAGGGGTTCTCAACTTTTACTGCACATTAGAATTACCTAGTGAGCTCTTAAAAAATTCTTCTTCCAAGTTGTGCCCCAACCAATTGTATAATAATCTCTGAGGATAGACAAAGATATCAGTATTTTTTAAATATCCCCAAGTGACTTCAGTGTGTGACCAAAGATGAGAATTATTTAAGGGAAGCCCGACGTAATCCACAAGTCATACACACACACACACATTCAACACACACACCCACCATATCCCTAAAGGGAGCTGCAAGGACAAGTGAAAATTTGAAGGTCAGAAATGAGTGGAACTCTCAATGTGCTATAAACTTTATATTTGTATAACATGTTCTTTTTTTTTGTATTGCATTCTCCTCTTTGGATTTCTTCAGCATTTTTTTCCTTCTCTCAACTCCCTTTTTCTCACTCTTCTCTCCCTCTGAGTTTCTTGAGGCTAATGAGGTGTCCACACTTGTATCTTTCACTGGGAAAGACTTGGGGAGAAGCATAGCTAATAGCTTATAGCAGGACTAAAAGTTTTTAAAAAATGTTTCCAAACAAATATTTTTTACCGTTGAATGATAAGCAGTGCTACAGACTCTTGTGATATTTTCTTTAAAAGGATAATAATTTCCCAGTGCTAACAAATGTATTGTAATGCATTTTGTTAAAGTGCATTAAATACATATTTTTAAATTTATATTTTTTTGAGTCAGGGTCTCATTCTGTCAGGTGGCAGTGGCACAATCATGGCTTACCACAGCATCGACCTCTTGGGCTTGGGTGATACTTCCACCTCAGCCTCCCAAGTAACTGGGACTACAGGTGTGCACCACCACACCCAGTTAATTTTTAAAATTTATTTATTGTAGAGATGAGGTCTCGCTATGCTGCCTAAGCTGGTCTGGAACTCCTGGGCTCAAGCAATTCTCTCACCTCAGCCTCCCAAAGTGCTAGGATTACAGGTATGAACCACTGTGCTGAGCCCATTAAAGATATTTTGTATTTAAGTACAG
Organism: Tarsius wallacei; assembly: GCA_963574415.1. NCBI lineage: Eukaryota > Metazoa > Chordata > Mammalia > Primates > Tarsiidae > Tarsius > Tarsius wallacei. The sequence goes on from CAUYQG010106858.1 coordinate 8,060, forward strand.
TTGACCCTTGAAGAACATGGTTTTGAACTGCATGGGTTCACTTATACTTGGCTTTTCTTCCACCTTTTCCATGCAAGACCAATGCCTCCTCTTTTTACTTCTCCTCAGTCTACTCAATGTAAAGAGGACAAGAATAAAGACCTTTACGATAATCTACATCCACATTTTATCTTCCTTAATGATATGATTTCCTTATGATATTTTCTTTTCTCTAGGTTACTTTATTATAAGAACACAGCATATAATAAATATAAGACACAACATATGTGTTAATTGACTACTTATGTTATTGATAAGGTTTCAGTCAACAGTAGGCTATTAGCAGTTAAATTTGGGGGGAGTCAGAAGTCACAGGCAGAATTTCAACTGTGTGGAGGTCAGTGTTCCTAACCTCTGTGCTGTTCAATAGTCAACTTTACACTTGATCTTAGCCAAAAGGCTGAGAAGCGATCAATAGTTGACTTTGTAGATTCAAATACATTTGAAAACTTCTTCAGATAATTATTTTATAAAACAGTGGTTAGTATAAAATAAAATCATATTAGTTGACATGAACAATTCAGCAATAAGATACTAAGATTTTCCTAAAGGAGCATTTTATCCAAAACATAAAAACACAATCCATGTTGATTGTGTTAAGATAAATAGCTCAAGATTCATCCTATTTAATGGGGCATAATTTTAAATAAAATGATTGGTGATTATTTATTTTCTTTAAAAGTGGCGTCTTACCTTATTCAGAATAAAAGCCAAAGTCATTACAAGTTCCTAATATGATCTAGCCCCCTCTATATCATTGACCTCATAACCTGCCACACTCTTCTTCTCCACTCCAGTGATACTGACCTTGCTAGTCTTTGAATATACTATGCCTCTGTATGTGCTATTTCCTCTGTCTTCCTCCCTTGGATATTATGGCTTGCTCCCTCATAATTCAAGTAATTTTAAAATATTGCCATATCAAAGCTTTCCTTGACTGCTCTATATCAAATAGTTCTCTTCAATCTCATATGCCCTATAGCCTTCCTTTCACCTTATTCCCACTCAACATATATCTTTATTGTTTATTGTCTGTTTCCTCCACCAATACCTCCTCATTATAATATAATCTCCAAGACAGTACATTTTACCAGAGTCGTGTGCAGTGATGACACATAGATTCTCAGTACATATTTGTTGAAGGAATGAATGAGTGAATATCATAACACAATGTAATTTTATGTTGATACCTTTCTCTGCCACAGCTACCTACTTTCAAAAGTTGAGTAAGAACTGGGAAGGAACTCAAAAGAAAGGAAATGTAGGGACAAACTGTCCAAGCTGTTCTAGTCTAGGCAAAAACAGCCTAGTCCACCAGGTCCAGGTCTTCCAAAAGGGGATTTCGGGGTCAACCCTACTGCTAGTAAAATCAGGGGAGGGCCTTGGGGGAGGGGGGAGAGAGTGTGTTTTTTTACAATTATCCCTCATGAACCCCCTTTGCCTTGGCATAGATGGAAATGCTCTGCAATCCCAGGACACAAATAATTGACACTAAAGTCAACTGACATTCAAAGTGCTCTGGGAAAGCTACTCAAAGCCCTTGAAGGATTTCTATTGCTTACCTGAAGTACTTGTTAGTGGGTTCACAGACCTTTCATTGTCCTAGAAAGAGGACAAGCATATTTCAGCAACAATATTTTATGATAGCTAATATCTGTCTAGTTCCTATATTCTGCAACTAGAAACTCCTCCATTTACCATAATACTATAAGAAAGGGATTGGCAGTAGGAGGATACTGCTGGGAGGGGCCGGGGGAGGGAACACAATATCAATAAGGGCACTTGATCTCAAACCAGGCAAAGTGGGGACCAAAGAGAGGCCTAAACTTTACCTTTATGATGACCACTTGTATGCCTAATCCTGAATTGTACCCCACATCTTTAAAATAATTTTTTTAAAAAGAAAAATAAATAAATAAACTGCAAAAAAAGAAACTCCCCCAAAGAAAAACAAGCCAACATAAACAAAAAGGGACAATCAAATGTTAAAATGGAAACGTGGCATATTCCATGCATACCAAACACAGGAGGCTAGCTATGAGACTAGCACAGAGTTCCTTTCTCACTCTTCCTGCAAAGGAGTAGATAGTAGAGATCAGTGGGTGTGACAAGTGACTCTTGGCTCTATGACAAGACTGCACTCCCACTGTCAAAATCAACCAGGAGTGTTCTAGTTGAGTTCATGCTTTCCTTTGTTTTCATAATCCTATAGGTTAGGGACTCGAGGAAGAATCCTGAGTGAGGTTTTCTTTCTTTCTTTTTTTTAAATCTGAATCCAGTGGACTCAATAATACAGCCGTTTGGAACAAGATTGTTTTAAAGTTTAGAAAACCTATTAAGAAGACAGGAGATTGAGTAAGGTGGTTTTGTTTTTTGTTACATGTTGCCTAGGAACCTAAAACTAACACATGCCCTTGATGGGAGTTGGTACTGGGCATGTAATGAAACCCAGAATATTAGAAAAGGGAGGGGCTCTGTGCCTTGCATTTAATAGCACTGTTCTCAGAACTGTGGCATTCCATTTACCAAATGCAGTGAATTACTAGTCCTAAAACCTCTCAACAACACGTTTTCATCTCTTTGACCTGTGGAGTATCATTAGGCTCTAACCATAGTCCTGCCACCTTCCCTATGCAGAAAAACAAGACAGACAAATATGGAAGAGATGTCACTGGTCTGTAAGAGGCCCTTTCTAAACAAGTCTCTGCCACATCAGTTCTTCTTTATTTTATAGCAGAAGAGAGTTGGTGAAACTCTCCTTCCCAATACAGTCTCCCTTACTAAACATGGACATGGGAATGACAGATCATTAGCTTTCCTATTGAAAGCATTAGCTTCGCAGCACTATTCACAATAGCAAAAACATGGAACTAATTGTGCTGCCCACCAAAACTGGACTGGATTAAAAATGCGGTACCTATACGTGATGGAGTATTACGCAGCCATAAAGAAGGACAAACATATGGACTTTGCAGTAAC
>CAUYQG010106862.1:0-35895 GCA_963574415.1 Tarsius wallacei
AAAAAATTAGCCGGGCGTGGTAGCGCACGCCTGTAGTTCCGGCTACTCGGAAGGCTGAGGCGGAAGGATCGCCGGAGCCCAGCAGGTCGAGGCTGGGGTGGCCGGAAGCGGCCACTGCAATCCATTCTGGGTTTTGGTTTGTTACTCCAACTAAAAAAAAAAAAAAAAAAAAAAGAACAGTAGAATAAGTTTGCATTTTTTTAAGCCACTAAATTTGTGGTTATTTGTTACAGCAGCAATAGAAAACTAATACAATAAGAGTTCTGCCAGGGAATTTACCTGGTTTATTTTTTGAAATGTGTGCAAACTGGCTGAGTGACACTTTGTATTTTTCAGTCTTTTAAGGAGTGCAAAATATTATAGAACCCAACTGCTTGGACCTTTAAAAAGATACAGAAAACACGGGCATGTGCTTCAGGAATTTTGAGCATATGTAACTTGGCAAATAACAAGGAAAATTGAAATAAATCACCTCTCTCAAAGAAAAATAAAAATTGAATGATCATTCGACCTAGCAATCCTACTACTAGGGATCTACTCAAAGGAAAATAAATCATTGTATAAGAAAGATACTTGCATGTGCATTGCAGCACTATTTATAATAGCAAAATCATGGAACCAACCTAAGTGTCTACCAATTATTGACTAGATAAAGAAAGTGTGGTGTGTGGTATGTTTGTTACATAGATAATGTATACAGCCATAAAAAAGAACAAAATCATGTCCTTTGTAGCAACATAGATGAAGTTGGAGGATATGATCCTAAGTGAACTAACTCAGAAACAGAAAACCAAACACCACATGTTCTCACTTATATGCGGGAGCTAAATGGTCACAAAGATAGAAATAATAGACATTGGGAAACCAATAATGGGGGAAGAGGAGAGGGAGGCTGGGATTTAGAAATTACCTGTTGGGCATAATATTCACTATATGGGGAATGGGCCACCTGAGACCCAATCCCCATCACAACACAACATATCTATGTAACAAGCATGCATGTGTACCCCCTGAATCTAAAATAAAAATGGAAAAAAAACCCCTCTAACATTAAATAAAAAACATCTCAGTTTTTGAGTGTGACCTTTCAGAATATAATCATATCTAGCTTTAAGAAAATTATAATTGTATTTATAGAGTAAAAACCACTATCCTAGAGAAATACATTGTACTTATTTCACAGTCTTTAGCTACTAGTGAACTAGGGTTCTTACATTTCTGACAGTGGAGTTACTGAACTCTTCGTGTTAAGAAGGATAATTGCTTGATATACTTCACCTACAGGAGAGCAAAGATTTTACCTCTGCACCGTGTCAAGGCATGAAGTTAACACTTGTAAGTAAGAATTCTGAATAAAAGTTATAACATTAAAAGTTTCCCTGCCTCACATAGACACGGGCATCTTTACTGTAGGGAGCAAGGAGCAATGTTGACCATCGAGTAACCAATAAACTTTCATTTTTGTAAATTTTCATTTTTTGTGAACCTGGAGATGCCCAATTTCTAAAAGTAAACAGGGTGTAAACCTCAAATAATAGAGCACATTGTTTGAGATATTTAAAATTATTTCTGGAAAGCTGGGGCAGTTTGAAAAAGACAAACACAGGTATATAAAAAAATTTTCTATGTTCCATATTATCTTTCCATAATTCATAATTCAATCTACAATGATTAAAAAGTATATTGGTAGTACTTATAAAAGAACACATGATAAGGCGATTCTTTCATTCAAAGAAAAACTTTGAATAATGCTTGGGGTGGTGACCCTGATTTTCAGTGTTTGACTTTTCAATCACTTCGTGTAAAATCTGGGTACTTCACTAAGAGAGGAACTGATTAATTCAGAAACAGGCAGCAAACAACTTCCCTTCAGTGAGATAAGATGACATCACCCCAAAGTCCAAGGCAGGATGTTAAATACAATTTCAAAATAGCCAATCACACTGGCTGAAACAAAGTGATCACAGCCAACCACAATCATCCATCCTCCATCATACAACCCCATTACCTCAGCCTTCAGAAAGAGTGAGGGTGAGCCAAGCCAGGGGCATCCAGCCAAGTCTTACACAAATCCCTAAGATACTTTTATCTCCGGATAAATAGATCATGTTAAGGACTTCTGTGGCAGAAATGAATCCTATAGACAGTTTAACTTTGGTATCTTTGTAGCTAATATTTTTTCTTCATAGAGCCAATTGATTCATTTAGAATGAGCCTTTTCAATTTTTATAAACATTATTTTCATTTTAGTTAAAATCTTATCTAAAGTGGTAGCAAATTCTCAAATGTTTAATATGAACCAAAAAAGCCCCTTAGTCAGAGTTCAGTTTAATCTGTAGAATTTACTATTTTTGTTTGCAAGCAGATTATATATTTCAAAATTATATATATTTAAATACGTATACTTATTATAGATTTCAAAAGGTAATCAGTTATCATCCCCACTTGACTGGTTCCTAATAGGTTCTGAGTCCTTCATTTCTGCCTCAGCTTCTTCTGGACTTAGCTATATTTACACACACTTCCATCTCTCATCTAGAATCCATCATTCTTACTGTAGAATAGTCAATTTTTAAAAATACACACAAGATCTCATACACTCACACATGCACATAGTCACCCACATTCAGGACAAACTATATCATTTGTGAGGTTGTGTAGAGAATGAAAATGTGAGTTCCTGGATAAAAACGATTAAAAACTTCAAGATGTTGACCAAAAAGCATGAAGTCCTGAGCATAGGGGACCTGGGTGCTCTTGTAGGATGCATGCCCAAGAAGCCAATCCTGACTACCTTAGTAATCATACCACACACATGCACCCCATAGGTACCTAGCAAAGAACATTCTTAGAGTAATTGTGCTTTTACTGTGATAAAACTTTTCCTTTTAGCCCAATGCTCATTATTCATAATTCAGTCATGATATGTTAATAATGCATGCACTGCTTTTTTATACTAATATTTCTATAGTTTATGAAGCACATACACATATTTTTTTTCTCCTTTAATCATAAGAAGCTCTTATTATCCTCTATTTTGCAATATGCAAACAGGCTAAATGGCTTATCCAAATCACATATCCAAAATATTTACTTGCAATAAGTATTTTTTCTCATTATAAGTATAATATAGAAAATTTGAAAAATATAAAGAAAAGACAATATTTATGACCCATAAAATATCAATTAGAGATGAACACTATTAAAGTTTTGGTATGTATTCTTCCGAGTTTTTCTGTACATTTTTATACAATAATTTATATAAGTTCTTCTATATTTTTAGATCTGAATTAGGATCATATTGTATATCTTGCTTTTTTTTCACTTAGTGATATGGTACAGGCCTTTTTCATATTATTAAACGTTCTTATGGAGCACTGTGTTTCATGTCTACCTAGTATTCTATGATGGGTCGTAAAGAATCAGTTTAGGAAAGAGTAAAAAAAAAAAAATTCTGAAACAGTGCAAAGATGACATAATTAGCGATAATCCCTTTTCATGTCATAATTCTTTTACTCCAGATAAAGAGAAATAGACTGAGGCTCCAAGAGTTTAAATAATTCACTACAAGTTACACAACCATTAAAGCATTTGAACCTTCACATCCACGCAAAGTCAAAGCTTGTATTTGATTCATTGTGCAATGATACTGATACTTAACTTATGACTTTACTCAGAAGAAAGGCCTTAGGGTTAGCACATTATGTAGAACCTTGGAGATTTTCAAGTCCTGGCAGTTTTTCTGTTTTTGGGAAAAGGTATCTAGGAGAGAGGCTCAGAAATACAGACATGACAAGTAATAGGAACAACCTTTGGGCCAAAGAAGCGTCACTCCAGAAATTATTTCCTGGTTAATGGGAATTTTTTTTTTTTTGGCCACAGAGAGTTGAATTTACACTAGGGAAATCTAGCAAAGATGGTTATACACTTATGAAAAACAAATACAGGGTTGAGGATGAATTGGTTTCCATCTTTAAGAAACCGTAGTGATGAATTTCTAAGTTAGATGTCTGTTGGACTGCCTTTTTCTCTTCTAAGTGAGAATTCAGGAAAATTTTAGAGAAACAAATTCTTAAAGTTTCCAGGAGAGTGATTTCCCTAGTGTAATATTTTTAACTTTCCATATTCAACCCCATCCCGTTTAATCAGCTAGTTTCTTAATGTCATTCTGAGTACTGAGTGCCTCGTCCTAAAGGGATAGAAAAGATGCTGGCATAGTCATTCAATCAGAAGAATTTCATGATGAGTAAAAACAATTTACTACCCCATCTTCTTGACCACAACAGATTTCCCTAAAAGGGAAGGCAATCTGTGAATGAATTAGTTTACTGGAGGTGCTATAGCAAATTACTACATACTTGGTTATCTCAAGCAATAGATATTTATGCTCTCACAGTTCTGGAGACCAGAAGACTGAAATTAAGGTGTTGGTTGGGCCCTGGTCTCTTCAAAGTCTCAAGGGGAGACGGCTTTCTTACCTCTTCCAGGCTCTGGTGGTTCTAGATGTCCTTTGGCTTGTCATTTTTTTTTTTTTTTGAGTTGCCATCTCACTCCATCGCCCAGACTGGAGTGCAGTGGCCGCTTCCTGCCACCGCAGCCTCAACCTGCTGGGCTCCGGCGATCCTTCCACCTCAGCCTTCCTAGTAGCCGGAACTACAGGCGTGCGCTACCACGCCCGGCTAATTTTTTTTGATTTATTGTAGAGATGAAGTTTTGCCTGCCCAGGCAGGTCTCGAACCCGTGGGCTCAGGCAATCCACTCACCTCAGCCTCCCAAGGCGCAGGATTACAGGCTGAGCCACTGAGCCCGGCTTGGCTTGTCATTCTAACCTCTGCCTCGCTTCACAAAGCCTTCACCTCTGTGTCTTTTCTTCTATTGCTTATAAGAACACTTGCCATCAGATTTAGAGCCTACCTGGATAATCCAGAATGACCTCATCTAACGGTTCTTAATTTAATTATATCTACAAATATCTTTTTTTCAAGTTAAGTCATGATCACAGATTCTGGGTCTTAGGACACAAACGTATCTTTTTAGAGGCCACCATTCGGGCTATCACAGAGGGGAAGGTTTAGATGTTGATGTGTCCCTGAGAAAGTTCTGTTGATTTAGATCTTGAGAAGGGCCTTTCCTGGATAAAGTCTTGGGCAGGAAGGAAGAGCTTAAAGCCAAAATGTTGTTTGATTGCAAAGGCAGGCTGGTCCTGGACTGTCTGTGGGCTTCTGAGAGGCATCAATGTAGTTAAGGGAGACAAAGTCAAGCCTAAAGGGATCTGGCAAACAGACCACCCACCTATCTGGCTAAGAAGATGTAGGGTCAGGTGGGAGGAATGCCACCTCAGAAGATTTCTGCCTGGAGGTAGAAGATTACCAAAGACCCAGGTCCCACTTACCGACCCATGTCTTGGCATGGCATAGCCCTGGGACTGTGTTTCAACTCTGGGCCAGAGGGCACCGCTGAATTGGAGGAGATGAGCTTCCACTCCCACTGAAAGAATAGGGAGTCAAAATCGAAACTGGAGATGTTACTTTTCTAACTATATTAGTCAAATTCTCCGGAGAAACAGAACCATTAGGAAATCATGCACACACACATGCCTACAATCACGCACACACAGTCATGCATCGCATAAATGATGCTTGGATCAATGACCGACCATGTATATGACAGTGATCCCATAAAATTAAAATGAAGCTGAAAAATTCCTATCACCTATCATAGCTGTTGTAACATCCTAGTGCAATAAAAACATGTAAAGAACTTTAAAACACATAACTCATGTGTTTGAGGTGATGCCGGTGTCAGCAAATTAAAAAAAATAAATTTAGTGTAATCTAAGTATATGGTGTTTATGAAGTCTACAGTAAAGGGCAGTAATGTCCTAAGCCTTCACATTCACTCACCACTCACTGACTCACCCAGAGCAACTTCCAGTTTGCAAGCTTGACCCATGGTAAGTGCCCTATACAGGTGTACCATTTTAAAAATCATTTCTATACAATGCTTTTACTGTGCCTTTTCTATGTTTAGATATACAAATACTTTTGTGTTATAATTGCCTACAGTATTCAGTACAGTAACATGCTACACAGGTGTATAGCCTGGGAACAATGCTAGGGGTCCCCAAACCCTGGGTCGGTGTCCTGTTAGGAACCAGGCTGCACAGCAGGAGGTGGGCAACAGGCAAGCAAGCAAAGCTTCACCTGTGTTTACAACTGCTCCCCATTGCTCCCTCCCATTACCAAGCCTGAGCTCCTTCTCCTGTCAGATCAGTGGCAACATTAGCTTCTCATATATTACAATGTAATAATAATAGAAGCAAAGTGTACACTAAAGGTAATGCACTTGAATCATCCTGAAACCATCCCCCCTCCCCCACAACCTCATCCATGGAAAATGTCTTTCACAAAACCTGTCCCTGATGCCCAAAAGGTTGGGGACCGCTGGGCTATACTATCTAGCCTAAGTGTGTAGTAGGCTATACCATCTAGTTTTGTGTAACTGCACTCTATGATGTTTGCATAATGACAAAACCGCCCAATGATGCATTTCTCAGGAAGTATTGCTTTCATTAAGCCACACATGATTGTATATGTTTACAGACCTGCCAGACCAACAACTAACACTCTCTCGTAAGCCTCGCAGGTCTGAAATCTGTAGGGCAAGCTCGAGGCTGGAAGATCAGGTGAGAGTTGAGGTTGCCGTTTTGACTCTGAATTCCCCGATGCAGTCGTCTGGAAACACAGACAGAGTGTCTATGGTGCGGTCATGTGGATAATTCCTCCTCTTTGGGGAACCTCAGTCTTTTCTTCAAGGTCTTCAGCTGATCTGCTGGGACCCACTCACATCATGGAGGATAATCTACTCAAAGTCTATTGATGGTAAATGTTAATTTTGTCTAAACAATACTTACTTCACAGCAACATCTAGACCGATGTTTACTAAACAACTGAGCATGGTCATTCTCAGGAAGTATTGTTTTCACTGAGCCACACATGACTGCATATATTTATGAATCTGCCAGACCCACAACTAACACTCTCTCCTGGGCCTTGCAGGTCTGAAATCTGGAGGGCAAGCTGTGAGGCTGGAGGTTCAGGTGAAAGTTTAGGTTGCAGTTTTGACTGAATTCCCTGATGCAGCTGGCTGGAAACACAGGCAGGGCCAAGTTAGTACGTAAAATTAACTGGGCCAAGTTAGTATGTAAAATTAACTGTCACAAATGCTGCAGTACACGAAGTTCAAATTCAGTCTCGTTTCCGAGCACCTAGGCAATGCCTGGCATTGTACTGCATGCTGGAAGTGTGAGGGTGGACAGTGGCCTCTGTCGGCATGGAGTCTACACTCAGACCAAACCACAGTGGAGGTTACGGTATACCTACATGGGTAGAGACTGTCGAGAGAACACCAAGAGAGGCTTCACTTGCAGGCCTGGAGGACCTGGAGGAACACCCCAGACCTGGAGGAAAATGGGGCGAGCCAAGGGAAGTAGAGGAGGCAGAGGAAGGAGGAGCTTCCCAGGCAGAGAGGAAGCATAGAGTATAAAAAAAGCATGAGGCGTTTAAGAAGTTGAAATAAAGTCCTGATGGTTGAAACATAGAGTTTGAGGCTCATGGGCATGAAAAATTGTGGCCAGAGGGGTGAGCTTGGGTGCTGACTGTCCTATATCTCCTCAGAGATGTTGTAAGCCAGATGCTAACTCAAGGGCACTGGAGAGGCACCAAAGGCTGCTGACTGGGAGTGCTGTGATCACTTTTTCAGAAGAGAGCTCTGCTATTGGAGGTGGCGGTCAGGGCCTGCTGTTGAAAGCTCCTTGGGACGTGAATGTAGCCAGAGTTAGGGTAGTGATGAGGCAGATAGAACAATGCATTTAAGAGAGTGCAATGCAACCAAGATAGTCTTCATTCCATTTACAGATCACTGCTGGGGTCTGTATAAATCAACGGGCAGAAACAATAGTCACAGAAAGGGAAGAAAGGTAGATACCAATGTGAAATGCTTTGGACCTCTGAACCTGCACAGGTCTGCTCACAGTCTCAGGAGAGCCCTTCCCCAACTCCAGATGCTGGAATCTTCCTGGCTTATCTCTCTTCAGCAGTTCTTGTCTTTCAGTGAGTAGATGAAAATTCGAATGAACTGTAATTGAATGTTATTCAACCTTTCCATATTAAAGTGAACGTGAGATCAAATTGTCGTTTTTCCCAAACTTTATGTCATTTTGTATTAGATTACATTCCTTATGCCAGGACATAGAGTTCATATGAACCCAAAGTGGAAGGAATCTTCAAATGTTGCCAAGCCTATAATATGAAGAAAAGAAAAAAATCTAAGTGAGGTATATTTGAACGTGAACGAAAATGCCAGCTTTGCCTTGGCGTCAAGATGAAGTGAATTTGGCCCGCACTTGGCATTTGGGCTGCTCATGTCCTGAACTACACCCCTCAGTTCTCCGAATTCTACCAAACCAGAAACATATTTTGCCAGACGCTTCTCCTACTCACTTCCAATGTGTATGCCTTGCGTGGGATGGAATCCATATGTTTCTTATCCATTTACACTTAAATCATCAAGATGTTACTCAGTGATGCCTCTGTGATTTACAGATCTTTCAATCTTTTTTTTTAATTTGAAAAAGGAAAATCATATTTTGTAAAGTGTAGACTTGAAACCACAAATTTGTACAATGAAAAAAAATATGCGTCTGCTGTTTTCTTTCTTTTTGCTTCCCAGCTTCAAAGGGGGTATTGCCAACTTGCAAACACATGACTTACCAGAAATATCCACACCAGCCACATGGGCCTGAGTCTCCATTTCTTTCTCTCTTAGTACTGCCATAGTCCCCTGTTATGGGAGAAGTGTATGTGTGTGTGTGTGTGTGTGTGTGTATGTATGTGTGTGTGTGTGTGTGTGTGTGTCTCAGGGGAGAGAAAGAAAGAGAAAAAGGAAGAGAGAATAATCCAGAAATAAATTAATACGAAGGAGAAAAAGAAAGGAAAATGCAAAGGGAAGGTGGAAGAGAAGGATTTTAAATTTTGGAATATATGGAAAATTGATATATTCAGAAACAGGGGAAGAGAAAATATGCCTATCAGAAACAGCTTAAGGCAGCCAAGTATTTAATCATTCACTCATTAAAAAGATATTTGGGGCAACCCCCTCACGTCCCCTCTCATTGTGGGACCTTTTCTGCCTTCTCAATAAATCCTGCTTTCTCACCTTAAAAAAAAAAGAGATTTGTATAGTGCCTTGTGTGGATCAGACTGTGGCAAAATAAAGAAGGATACAAATTCTTTGACACTCCTTTTATCAGGAGGATCGTTGCTATGGTTTGGATATTTGGCCTCTCCAAACCTCGGGTTGACATTTGATTCCTAACATTGGAGATGGGGCCTCCTGGGAGCTGTTTGGGTGATGGGAGTGGATCTCTTGTGAATAAAGCCCTCCCTTGGTGGTGAATGAGTTCCCACTGTATTAACTCCTTTGAGAGCTGGTTGTTCAAAAGAGCCTGGGACTTCTCCTTTCTCTCTTTTCTCTTCTCTCACCATGTGATCTCTGCATATACCCCCTCCCACTCATCAGCTCCCACTTACCCTCCATCACGAATGGAGGCAGCCTGAGGCCCTTACCAGGTGCAAATGCTCAATCTTGAACTTTCCAGTCATCAGAACTGTGAGCCAAGTAAACATTTTTTTTTTCCTTTTTAAATAAATTACCCAGTCTCAGGTATTTCTTTATAGTAACACAAAATGGACTTAGACACTAGCCTATTTTTTCTTCACTTCAGTCTAAACCGGTCTGTGGCTAATTTGGCCAGTGGAATTTGGTGCAAGTGATGCTATGCTGATTCTGGACCTAGCTTTTAGGAGAGACTGGCACCTTTCACTTCAGCCTCTGAAACCTAGCCACCATATAGAGGCCATGTGTAGACTCAGTCAACAGATCCAGCTGTATACTAGGATGACAGCCAACATCACCTGCCAACCTTGCCAGTATGCCATCTTGGATGTCCAGCCTGTTCAAGCCTTAAGATATAAAGATTGCATTAGCATTTAATTACCTCCTTCTTTGAAGCCAAAAAAATTGCTCTTTTGGAAAACCTTTGTAACATTGGTGGCCAGGAGTATTTTCTTATAGCGTGAGGTCCTTAAGATGAATCTCCCAAGTTTCATGTCATCATTGGCATGCATAAAATGATGTACATTTTTCCAGGATGTGAATCTTTTCCTTTTAATAATTCTATCTCCAAGTAACAATCATTCTCTTCATAGAAGCTCTTCTCATTTTCACCAAGGTGATTCTATTCAAGACAACTTTGCCAATATATTTGAATATGATACTTATACTTAACATCAAACTACTATTTGTCTCTTTATCTATTCATCCATCCATCTCAAGTCTCAAAATTCAAATATATCTCTTATATAATACACATATGTACATATTAACACCTCATGTTTTAATTTTATAGTTTCTTAAATGAATTAATAGTTTAAATTATTTTAGCCTTTAAGTTATTTTTCTGGAAACTAGTTTTGTTTTCGTCTTCAGATTTTTTTTCTTGACTTTTACATAAATGTGGGGAGAATGTATGATATGACTGACATGAAATATTGACATCCCCCACCTACTCTGATACTTATATTTTTCTTTCTTTTCACTAGTTTTTGAGAGATAATAGCTGCTATTTTTAAGTATTAATATGTGTCAGAAACTAATTGCCACATAAATGCTATCTCCTTTAATACTTATAACAACCTCTAGAAGTAGGTACTACTTGTTTGTTTCACTGTGCAGAAAGCAGAGACTTAGAAAAATTCAGATACTTGCTCAGGGTCACATAGATAATGTTAGAACCAGGATTTGAATCCAGATTTATCTTGTTAGATCATAATGTCCTGACTTCCTGTCATCTTGTGTATACTGACTCATACATAGGAATTTATTTGGTCATTCATCCAGTCATCTCAAAAGTTCCTCAGACATCTTCTGTATTGGATGGTTTAGCTAAGCTATATTAGGTAAAGGACCAATAAAAATAACTAGGACATTCTTCATGTTCATAAGGAGATTTTCTGGACAAGAATCTGAGTCTTGTTTAATTTTATCAGTAAAATGGGAGTGAAGATATTTCTCACCATCCTTAAGGTATGAATCAGGATGGGTGAGGTTATGATGCAGTGACAAACAATCCCACATTGTCAGTGATTTAAAACAAGACTGATTTGCTGCCCTCACTTTTTCTCTCCTGAAGCTTAGGTAGGCACTCTGTTCTGTGTCACTCTCATTTTCACTCTGAACTGTAGCACTGTCTAGACCATTAATGGTCACTATGGCCAAAGCCAATGAGAGCTCCAGAGTTCTCAGTGGGGCACCAGTTTGCTTATACCCACAATGCATTGGCCAGAGCTATTCTTATCCTACCACAGGAGAGCCAGAACAGGCAATCCTTTAGAAGACGGAAGTGCCAGAAGAGAGAAGAACCAGAATATTTGGAAGCCAGCACTAATGTTCCATATATATGGCAGTTTCAGTCTAATATTTTTTTAAAACGTTAATAACAGAAAACTTTTTTTTTAGAAATAGAGTCTCACTATGCACTGTGTTACCCAGATTGGTCTCAAACTCCTGATCTCAAGTGATCTCCCTACCTCAGCCTCCTAAAGTGATGAGATTACAGGTATGCGCCACCACACCCAGCCTAAAAACAGAAAACATTGTATGTCTGAAATATTATCAGTGTCATCAAACTCAGTTAAGACATTTGGTAATTTTAAGTCTTTTCCTCAAATCCCTTCTTCCAAATTATCCTAAAGGTGGGCAGAGAGGAGGAGGTATTTAATAGAAAGGTTACTGTGATTTTTTAATTCTTTGTGTTTTCCATCTGTAGGACAGTGCTTCAGCTAACAACTCTGAAGGACTAGCTTGAAGGGGACAAATCCTGCTATCCACGACAAAGAGAAAAAGCTGGGTAAAGTCTGCCTGCCCATGTGCACCCACGTGTGCACACACATGCTCAATCTGAGTAAGGAGTTATTAAAATGGGCTAGATTTGAGGGCCTGCTATATTAAAGAGAAAGGTTTTTCCATGTGGAGAGCTTGCCATCCTATGCCCTATGCTGACCTTCCCCTAAGGTTCTTCTTTGTTCTTATCCTGAGGCCAAATGGGCAAGACAAGCATCACTCAGTGGCAAAGAGGAAGAGAATCTGAGCAGAGCATTTGCTAGTCTCATGGACCCGAGGAGACAATAATGGATGTTCAGCCCTGCTAAGGCAACCAGAACTTGGGGTGGGGGGCAAAATTCCAGAGGAAAGAGAAGCACAGAGATGTGCTGAGCAGACTTTTTTCCTAAAGGTTCTGGCTGATTCTTAAATTGTTTAGGTTGAGAGGTAGAGAAGCTGAATAAAAATCAGTTCTGAGAGGCCAAAAAAATTGATGCAGCATTCTTGGATATTTAAGATATTGGGGTGAAAAACTGTGGTTTAGGACTTGTGAAGAGAGACAAGCCTAGTTAACAACCCAGTTGGAACCCTGAAGTGCAGTTAGTCCTTCATCTCCATGGGTTTCACATTTATGGATTCAACCAACTTTGGATCAAAAATATTCAGGGGAAAAAAATAAGATGGTTGTGTTTATACTGAACATACACAGACTTTTTTCTGTCATAATTTCCTAAACAATACAATATAACAACCATTTACATAGCATTTACATTGTATTAGAAATTATAATTAATCTAGGGATGATTTACACATACAAGAGAATGTGTGAAGGTTATATGAAAACACTTTATTCTTTTTTATAAGGGACTTGAGCATCTGTAGATTTTGGTATCCATGGGGGGGTCCTGTACTATATTTCAGGAGCAAAGACATGCCAGAAATTAGATAAAGCCTCATGAAGACTAAAATCCAATTTCAAAACAACTCAATTTCTGGTTTGATTAAGGAAACTGCTTCTGTGTTAGCCATCTCCAAGAAGCCAAAGAAAATCCTTTCTGAAGTTATATAAAATCATCCAGAAATTTTACATTTTTTCCCATGAATAATGTTTAGGATTTCATAAAAATCACCAGGCATACCAATAAACAGGACCAAAAGAAAGAAAAAAAAGTTTAAAAATTAAAAAAAAAAAAAGTCCAAACTGTAGCAGGGAGGAAGTAAAAAGGACACAAAGAAAAATAAACAAAAGACAATTGATAAATAATTTTCATGAATTAGAAAACTCAGTATTATAAAAATATCAACTTTTTCCCAATTGAACTTTTGATTTAATACAATCTAAGTGAAAATCACAATGGGTCTGTATTTTTGTGTGTGGAAATTGAGAAGCTGATATTAACATATATGCAGAGATGCAAACATTTAAGAAGAGCCTAGTCTGCTTCCAAGAAAAACAAAGTTAGAGAACTTAAATAACCAGGCTCCAAGATTCATTACAAAGCTTGTAGTTACTGAGATGATGCAGTATCAGTGCAAAGGCACACAATGTAAATTAATATAACCCCTTTTGGAATAATCAGTGGAAAAAAGGGGAAAAAAAGGTAAAAAAGAAGCAAACACATTCAGTGAAAAAAGGACGGTCTTTTAAATATTCACAAGGATAGCCACATTGAAAAAATGAATTTCAACCCCTACCTCATTCCATACATATATCTGAATGTGAATGATTAAACTAAAAAACTTCTAGAAGATAACATAAGGTAATTTCTTCATTGCCTTCATGAGCTAGGTAAAGATTCTTAACTAGGGTGCACAAAACATCAACTGTTAAAGGAAACTTGATTCATTGAATCACATGAAAGTTAAGAACTTCTGTTCATCACTTAACACCATTAAGTGGGTGAAAGTGCATGCCACAGAAGGTGAGTAGATATTTGTAATACATGTATTTGACAAAGGGCCTGTGGAAAACCAAAAAGAAAAGATAGACAGTCAAATAGGAAAAAAGTTTTGAACAGGCACTTGGAAAAAGAAACTATTTAACTGGTCAAAAAGCATAGGCAAAGATATTCAACCTCAGTTGAATAAGGCAAATGCAAATTAAAATTAATAGTGGAATAGCATTACTCATCTGCCAAAATGACTAAAACTAAACAAACAAAACTGACAACACTAATGTTATTAAGGATGAGAAGTTATTGGAACCCTCACTTTCCTACATTGTGGGTGGGAGTATAAATTAGTATTTCTTTGGAAAAATATTTGGGAGTATTTACTAAAGCTAAATGTACACTTACCCTTAGACTGGAAATTGCACTCTTGGTTTATACGTAATGGAATTGCTGATATGTGCAGCAAATGCCACGTATAAGAATACTCATAACAGTACTATTCTTTTTTTTGAGGGGTGGGATTTAAACAGAATAGCCTCAAATGTCTGCAAGCAGTAAAATGAATAAATTGTGTATTTGTGCAATGGAATGCCACATAGCAATATAAATGAATTGTTGCTAAACAACATGGATGAATATTACAAATCAAATATTGACAGAAAGTTGCAGATACAATAAAAAGCACAAACTCTGTGATCTCACTTATATAAAGTTCAACAAAAGGCAAATTTAATATGTAGTGAAGGTAGTCAGGGAGTAGAAAGAGGTAGCCGGGGGAGCCCAAAGGAAGCTTTTGGGGTGCTGAAAATGTTTTATTTCCTTATCTGTATAGTGGCTATATGTGCCTATTCATTTATTGTGAAAAAGAATAAGCTTTTACAGTTAGAATCTGAATGTGTGTTATAAATCAATAAAAATGTTAATTTAAACACATAAAATTCTATAGAATAAAGCAACCTAACAATTGAAAAGCATCACTCTTGTCAAAGAATCCTTACAATGCTGGATATTTTGTAACAATTTGATTTTAATATTGTTGTAGTTGAATCCTTTTTCAAGATAGAAAAGTATAAGATGATCATATAAATGTTTCCTGTGATGTGACCAATAATATCAGAATAAACATGGAAAATAAAACAATACTTAGGATTCTTTTGTATTTGTACTTTGATTTGGCTCTTTGTTGCATGTAAATGCAGAAACTGGAAAAAATATATTTGCTGACTTTCAAGGAAAAGTTATTTGAACAGTGGACTCAACTTGTTAAAATGTTTTTTCATTGTCTTTCTGTATTTTGTCATATAATAAAATAATAAGAATGAGGTTTATCCTTTATAATTTTATAACATTAGTGCTTACAGCACACAGTCTCACTTTAATTATTCTCCTCTTTATTAGAAATTGAGGCAATTCAATGTTGATTCATCCCCCAATAACTTTGTAAAGTAGGATTGGAAAGAATGACTCTACTTGCTTTTAAGATGAGAAAACTGTGATGCAGGGGGTGTTAACCTATTTGTCCAAGATCACACATCTAGTAAAGTACAGACCAAGGGCCAGGGATGTTGTGACATGGATTGGTGTCCATTTTTTCCACTTGGTTCATATTTTCCTCCTTTCTACCTTGATTCAGGTTGAGAAAGTTTAGGATCATCAGTTTCTTATCAGCCTTTCCAGAGCTGAAAGAGTAGCAAGAAGGAAAATTATGTAATACGACTAAGATGAGTTGAAAAGGCTGGAGATCTCGATTGAGGCAAGATTGGGTCCTCAATTTCCACAATCAAACCATAAGGCAAGAAATGCCAAAAAGATAGTTACCTTCCCATAGTCCTATTGATTAAAAAAAAAAACAAAAAAAACCCAGAAAATGAGATGTAAGTAGAACGAGATACTGAAAATGTAGTGTCAAGATGACACATCTATTTCTTAAAAGATTTCATTGTTTCATGAAACCAAAACTTAAAAATCTTCTATTATCTTTCCACCTTCCTGCTAGCCCGTTTTTCTGGGATACTACTAGCAGAGCTGCCTTGTGAAAATGTTGGTTTTTTGGGTTTTCTGAGGAGCATGAGAAGGAGAAAGATTATTTGAAGGAGAATTCAACTCTACATAGAAACTGAAGCAAGTCAGCAAAAACCTCTCAGGTTCTCAAATGTCTGACCCCTGTGGCTATTCTCAAAGGGCCTTGACTCACCGTCTTTGCACAAATCTGAACCTCTAATTCTCTGTTTCTCCATCTCAGAGCTCCCTGCCTACTCCTTAAAAAGAATAGAACATAGTATGTTTGTAAATCACATACTCCCTTGAATACAGAGACATGGTGACCACACAACGAACTGATTGGTGTATTTGTGGGTTCATTTTTGAAATAATTTGGGTGCAAAAAATAATTTGACCAATTAGGCCTTTCTCCTTCTCTTTTCCTACCCAATTGGTCCTTCATCTCTGTGATTTCTGGTTCTCACTGTCATCTATTGTATTTAGAGACCAGAATTCATCTATATCCAGTCTTCAACACTTGCCATTTTCCCACTAGCTTCTATCTCAGGAATGGGAATTTTTCTCCAGAATCCAGTGGAGTCTTTCCCTCCTCCATATTCTTTCTAGTTCATGTCCACTTTGATGAGCCTCTGGGGGTAAAGACTGCATGCACAACCATGTAAGCTGCTGCTAGGCTCTGACCTCATAAATGGGACTCCGAGACGACTCACCGAAATCCTCTTTGCCAGAGTCCTGTTGTCTGTATCAGTTATTGATGGCATGGAGCAGAAAGCAATAATGGCTCAAGGACTTTATGGAAGAGATTATCTTCCACAATAAGATAGTTTATAAAGTAGATGGTTTCACCTTTGGTGCAGTGGGTGACTTGTGTCATGAAGGACCCAGGCTGTTTCGGTACTTCTCTCTGATTTTTGACCAGTCGACTTTTTGTCTTCATATTTGTCACTTCATGGTCATAAGATGGCTAACATTGTTCTGGATGACACATTGTCATTCCAGCTACCCAAACAGGAAGGAAGGAGCTGACACAAAATGCATTGTCCTAAGAAACTCTCTTTTGATTCAAAAAGTGAAGGTCTTCCAATATACTTCCCTTTATGTCTCATTGTAGAGAACCAAGACAAGTTCTCATCTCTTGTTGATCACTGGCAAAGGAGATTAGAATTTCCATTGATCATGCAGGCCAATCATAATTCATCCTAACTTCAAGATAGGCCTGGCTTTCCAGGGTTTAAGGGACTTCTCTTCAACATTTTGAACACAAAGGTGGGAGGAAATAGCTATGGGGTAAACATGGAACTATAAGACCAGTCTGAAACATGGAACCCAGGCACTCTTCCCATAGAAGGTAGGTTCAGCTCTCAATATTCTTACCTGCCTTTGTCTACTTCCCAGGCCAGGTACAAAATAAATATGGAGTGCATGCATGCATCATGCACACATCATGCTTGAACAAATGGACACAAGCATGAGTCAATCAGTGAATGTGTGAGTGATTACATGCATGCCTTTCTCCCTTACTCACGACACACTTCCCAGAACCTTCCTCTTTATTCTGGTAATTGCCTCTATGAAGGGACTACTTTGAGTTCCGTTGTCACATCTGGTCATGTATTTTAGCATTCTGCCTTTTCTATTTATAATTGTAAGCTCTTGGGCTTTCAGGAAGCCTGTCTGTCTCGTGTTCCTTTTTCTTAAGCAGGCTTTTCCTTATCAAATCCTTTCACTTTGTTCCCTGCTCTACTCTAATGTTTCTTATTTTTTAAAGTCAGGTTTATTAAAGTATAATTACATATAGCAAAATTCACCATTTTTAGGTATATGGTTGGATGAGTTTTGACAAACAACTATTAAGTCACCACTATCAACAAATCCTCTTTATCCATCTCCTTTGCTCCCATTTCTTATTGCTTCTTGGCAGTCAATCCTCTCCTACTGCCCTTGAGAACCCCTAATGTGACTTCTGTTCTTATTTCTTTGCCTTTTCCATAATGTCATTTAAATGAAATAATTCAGCAAGTAGCCTTTTGATTCTGCCTTCTTCCATCTAGCATAGTACTGTGCTACTCATCCTTGTTGTAGAGTGTATCAGTATTTGTTTCTTTTTATTGTTGAGTATTTCATTGTATGCATGTGTCACAATTCATTTTCCAGTTGATGGATATTTGTATTGTTTCCAGTTTTTGGCTATTATGGATAATGATGCCATGAACACTCACCAACAAGTTTTTGTGTTGACATGTTTTTACTTCTCGGGTGAAACTAGGAGTGGAATTACTGGGTCATATGGTAAGTTTATGTTTGTCCTTTTAAGAAAATGCCAAACTCTTTGCAAACTAGCTATTCCATTTTCTATTCTCACCAGAAAACTTGGAGATTCCAAGCTTGCCACATACTTGCTAACACTTGTATTTGTCTGTCTTTTTTATTATAGCCATCTTTGTGGATGTGATGTGGTATTCCATTGTGGTTATTTTGTGTTTCTTTAATGATGTTGATCATCTTCCTATGTTGCATATCCCCTCTGGTGAGACGTCTATTCAAATCCTTGCTTAATTTTTTTTTTTTTGAGTTGTAGTCTCACTCTATCGTCTAGCCTAGAGTACAGTGGCATGCTCACAGCCACCCCAGCATTGACCTGCTGGGCTCAGGCGATCCTTCTGCCTCAGCTTTCCAAGTAGCCAGAACTATAGGCACACACTGCCACACCTGACTATTTATTTATTTATTGTAGAGATGAGGTCTTGCCAAGTTGCCCAGGCTGTTCTTGAACCTATGGGCTCAGGCAATACTCTCACCTCGGCCTCCCAAAGTGCTGGAATTACAGGCTTGAGCCATCATGCCCGGCCACTTGCTTAGTTTTAAATTGGGTTGTTTGTCTTCTAATTGTGAGCTGAAAGAAATCCTTAAGTATTTGAAGACAATTCTTCTTATCAAATATGTGATTTGCAAATATTTCTCCCAATCTGTGGCATGTCTTTCTATTTTCTTCATAGTGTCTTTTGAATCATAGAAGTTTTACATTTTGATTGGGGAAGAGGGTTCTGGCTGGGTTATGTCTCCCTCTCTCTCCATGTCAGTTGCAATTCTAGCAAGAGCTGCATCTCCCCTGTGATTCTAGCCCCTGGGCTCTGGTTACTCCACTGATACCCTTTTTTCTCTTAATGGTGAAGTGACTTCTTTTTGCTTGTCTGTAGGTAGCCTGGTCTTCCTGTTAGATATTCCTTTCTACCGACAATTCTGACTAATACAATATTGCTGCCAGATATAACTTCTTAAAACTCTCTTTTGCTATATTCATCATGTCCACATTCACTTATTAGACTCCAAAGACTTTGTAATAATCAAACACTAGCTAAACCACTATATTACTCTTTTGCATACCTTCTTCTACCATGAAATACTCTCACCTTTAGAGTAATGCATACCTCACTGTTGGTTAACTTTAAACTCACTTTCTCCTTCTGGACTTTGTGCTACTCACGGTTTTTATCCCCAGATGGCAGCTCCATACCTAAGTGACTTGCATCATACAACAGGAGTCTACTGCTCACCTGCTTACATTTTGATGACAATGTAAGAAATGTCAAGGTATGTCCAAGTGGAGAAAAGACCATTTTTAGATTCAGCTTTGTTGGCCAGTGGCTTGTCCACCAAAAGGAATTTAGGATGGTCCTTCCATCATCAGAACATAGGCTTCTGCTGTGGGCAGAAATATCTGCAGAGCTTGAGTGCTCACAGCAAAGTGTGGCATGAGATGTGACTACCATGTGAAGCTTCTTTCTATTCTTGCTTCATCTATTATCTTCCCACATCCTCTGTCCACTCATCCCAACATCTATACACACATAAACACACATGTGCACGCACACATGCACTCACACACTTTTTCTCTCCTCTGCCTAAAAATTGCTATTTATTCACTATGGTCTGAATGTTTGTGTCCCCTCAAAGTTCATGTATTGGAATCCTAACCCTTAAGGTGAGGCTTTTGGGAAGTGATCCACTCATGAGGGCAGAGCTTTTAAGATTAGTACTCTTATAAAAGAAATTTCAGAGAAACTATTGCCCTTTGCACCACACGAGGTCACAGCAACAAGACACCATCTGTGAACCAGGAAGCAGTCCCTCACCAGACACCAAATCTGCTGGTGCCTTGATCTTGGACTTTCCAGCCTACACAACTGTGAGAAATGTGTTTCTGTCATTTATAAACTAACTGGCTTATAGTCTTTTGTTATAGCAGCCCAGACTAAGACATCACTCCTGAGACCTCAGCTTATTTGTTTTTCCCTCTGAGAAGTTTTTTTGTTGTTCTTACCAGCAGAATTGAAGGGCTCCCCCCGGGCTTCTATAAGACCATGGGCATATTCCTCATAGGCATCTGTGTACATTGAGCATAATATGATTTTTGTGTGTCTGTCTCCTCCACTAGGCAGGCAGTTTTGTTAGGGGTGGGACTAGGTCATGCCCCCTTTCATCTTCATGGCTGGCACAGATGGCTCTTAGCAGCACATGTTTGTTGAGTGAATGCAATCTCTTTCAGTTTGATATACTTTTTCATGCAGAAATGAGGTGGTGGGGGGAAAAAGCGATGTTTAAAATCTGAACTTGGTTTTGTAATGATGATTATCTAATTTCTGTAGAAGTGTGAAGTGAACCAGGTCACAGTAGCCTATTTCAGTGCATCTTTTGGACCAGGGAAATAATTTTCCAATCATTTGCAGCTTGTTCTATTGTTTCCACTAGTCATTTGAACCTTTTCCTACCCTTCAACATAGATATGTCATGATTGCTGCCCTCCAAAGTTTATTTTGAGCAAATGTTTTTGTTTTCTGGAGCTTTCTGCGGTCATAGAAAAGGCTTTAATTAAGAGATTTAAATTCTAGAAGACTTTTCCCATGGTTATTACACACATAATTCTGAATAATGTTATCAGACTTGTCTTTCTACAGTCCTATTTAACTGCTTCCTTCAGTTCTGTAGTAGCCATTGCAATGCCAACCAAGGAATCATCTTTGTGTTCAGTTAAGTCTTCAGACTCATAAGTTTTTACAGGATATGCTTGACACTCATTTTTTTCTGAAGACATAGGACAGGAGCTGCAGTTTGCCAACCTGGCAGCATCTGGCATTCCTCTCAGTGGAAGTTCTTACAACAGTCATTTACACGGCAGGGAGATAAACCCACGTAGGACTCCTTTGAGAATTACCCTGGCTTCAAAGCCTTATATCACCAAAGTGC
The DNA here is from genome assembly GCA_963574415.1 of Tarsius wallacei. NCBI lineage: Eukaryota > Metazoa > Chordata > Mammalia > Primates > Tarsiidae > Tarsius > Tarsius wallacei. The sequence goes on from CAUYQG010106862.1 coordinate 21,078, forward strand.
ACCAACCTATCTTGCAGCACCTCTAGAAGTGTAACCCCTTCTAAGGGCCCCTTAAGTGTTATGTCTAATTAGAAGAGTCACCACATTCTTGCAATTCATCTTCAGGGAAGTCCCCAAACAGGGTGCCCTAATTGGGCTTATTTTCAGTTTTCGCCAATCCAGACGTGAGTTACCTAATAGGGTCACTTATATGATAATAAATTTTATCATAATGAATGTTATGAAACGTAACATAGTTGACATTTCAATCTTATAGGGTACCAGAATAACAGAGCTAATCAAAGGTCAGATTCTGACATAGAAGGTGAGAAGTTTGATTAACCCTTTGCCCACACACATATAACATAAATCCAAATTTCTTAGTACAGCATTCAAGGACATCAACAGTCACGGGACTAGGGACTTTTCCAGGTTTTTTTACGCTGCCCCCTCATCTTAAGCATTAGTTACATCTAATCATCCCTATCTGGAAACACATTGCTCAAATGTCTTACCCTAAAGGTTTTCCCCCTTATAATGTTTCCTCCCCTGACATTTTTTTCTCTCTCTTTCCCAACTCATATTTCCTTGTGAAGTTCCATACCAAATGTGACTTCTTCTGCTAAATGTTCTCTGACAGGACTTTCCAGGCAGATTTTGCCATTCTCATATCTCTGCTCCCACTGTATTTTATTATTTCAATTGAAAAAAAGACAGAAAGAGACAGATGGTGTCACCTTGAATTTGTTCCTCTTACCAGTAAAACTGGTAGCCACCAGACTACAGGGAAGTCTTTATCTTTATGTCTTGCACCTACCTGAGTGTGGGCACATTGTTGATACCCCACAAATGTTATTGACAATTTCTTGGAATCATATTGATTCCAATAATAGTGCTCCTAGAAAATGTCTGAACCATTTTAAAGGTGAAAAAGTCTGAGTTTAGACTATTTCATAAAGGTTTATAATACTGGCAAGTACTTCTTGAGTATTTAATTTATGACTTCAGTTTATGTTTCCCTGGTGAATTTTCATCATATCCCATGCTACTATATAGTCCCCACTTAACTGATGAGGAAACTCAAATTTTGAGATGTCGAGTGACTTGCCTGTGATCGCTCAGCAGTCAGAGGTAGAGCTGGGATTCAAACTCAGGCAGGTTGGCTACAGAGCCTGACTCACAGTGCTGTGTTATTCCATTGCTTACTCCTTGGAGGACGCAATGGAAGAACAGGGCAAGCTGAGGGCTGTGGGGATCCCTTATTCTGATCCTCTGAAAAGGCCAGTGAATTTTGGTTGTTCATTCTGCTCCCTTCCTCCCTAGTGTCCATGGAGAACAATTAAAGGTCAAATTTAAATTTCACCATATATGGTCTCTGAAACAATTGATGAGTAAAATAGTCCATTTATTGTCTTATTTAAGAACTCTATAGAAATTAATCTTATAACATTAGTAAAATACACTGCAACATTTTGACTTTGAGCCTCAAGATCATTTTGGCAATTTGGGCCACCTTGATAGGAGTTTGATATTTTTAGGCAGCGTATTAATAAGTGTTTCATACACAAAGAAACCAAGACAGAATTGAAGCTTACAGTGCCAGGGAGGTATTTTTCCTAGTGTTAATATCTGTGTCATTGAGTTTGTGATTTCACATATTATTATGTTAACATAAACATCCTCAGTTTACAAATCTACCTCTTGCATGGTATAAGAACAGTAACATCTGTCACTTATAGAGGTTGTTAGGCAGTCTCCAGTCAAAGACAGAAATGTGTTAATATTTCATTATTTACCATTTACATTTTATAATTATACAAGTTACATTTATCCACATTTATATTCATCAGGTACATTAAATTTTAAATTATCTGCTGGAATATTTTGGTCCAACGAGTGGCATAAGTTACATTTCTTTTTTTGTTTGTTTGTTAAATTAAAATTATTGAGAGAACAGAAAAACTCTCATAGTGGTAGGGGACCCGAAGATGTTTCCCATGAGTTACATTTCTAAGGCCTTAACGAGGACACCGAAGTAGGATGGTAGAGCTGTGCTGTTAATTTTCTTTCAGAAAATTCTATTTTTTAAGGCAGATGTGGTTTTATTTTATTTGAATGGTATTATTGAGTGGGTATTCTTAGGAAGCAGGAAAAGGAACTGCTTGTAGCCATTCATTTATTCATTCAAGCATTTATAGACCCTCCTGTTGAACTTTATTCTGTGAAATAGACTATGATAACACTTTCTTCATTGCTTCAGTCTTAGATTGTAATGTATTTGTCTTACTGGCCTAAAATCCAGCTCAGATCTAAGGAAATCCATTTTCTAATACCTTGGGATAGCAATATCCTGGGTGAAGAGTGCATAGGAAGATCATCAGTTAAGTAAAAGATTAGACTGAAGTATTCTCCTCTCTTTGCTATCTCCACACCTGACAATACCTGACTCCAACCTAAAATTATCAACCACAGGTTTATAGATTTAATGATTCGGTGCACCAGCCTATTGCCAAAGAGTTTTTAGGCCTAGCGATGAAGGCAACAGGTGTTGGTCATTCCTGGAGGAATAATAATTTTGAGGTGACTTTGCATTTTTGGAGTAAGGATTGAACACATTGGGAATTTTTAGACTATGTTTAATTGTCCATCCATAGCCTCCATCTGTCTGTCTAACTGTCAGTCCATCTGTCTGTCTCTCTCTCTCTCTCTCTCTCATCTCCTTTTATCATCTCATTTGGGGTGAATCTTAACATGGCTATAGAGTAAACCCTCTGGTGTGTTTTAATTCTCGAGTCCCCAGGGTGACTTTTGTTCCTTGGGGACTTGATTTATGCTGATGGTGATGGTGACCACGTGGTTGTGGAGACAGAAAGAGATAGAGAAGGTTATAATGCACTTTATCATTATGACACTCCATCTTGTTCCTCACTGCATGTCACAGGTGCATGGTGATCCCATTGCCTCAGAATGCTCTTTTACAGGTAATTTGAACTTTTGGTTTAGCTGAAGACTAAACTATAATATTTGGGGCTTAAAAAAAAAACCAGGTTGTGTAACCCTCTTGGGTCCCCTTCCGTTCTGGGAGATTTTCTGTCCTCTTAATAAATCCTACTTTCTTAAAACAACAATAACAACAACAACAACAAAAATCCCAAAACCCAGGTCACCACTAGGGCATTTTGCTCTGATTGTAAATAAAACTCTCCTATATACAGGAATGTAAAAATCTGACCTAATAATGTGATACTATGAAAGAAAAAATTATAGTTCATATGTTTGTGTTAAATTAAAAGATGTACTTATTACACTTTTACAGTTTTTCTTGTGATTTTATATAAAGTAAGGAATCCAGTATCACAAACAATGTTTTATTTTACTAGCCTCCTTCTTCAGGACTATCGAATAGCTTAATTCCAGGAATGAAACCATTCATCTTTACAGGACTCACCTGAAGAAAATGTTTAATTTAATATTCACAAGTGTCAAATCATAAAACTAATAATGCCATAGTTGAACTCTGTCTACCCCAAATGCAACATGTTATAAAATAGCATTATATACATGTCCAGTGTGCAGAGCATATTTAAGTGAAAATGCATCTTCCTGAGCTGTAGACGGTTTATGTAAGGGTTCCTAACAAATATGGTTATTGACTGGTGTGTTTTTCAGTGTGTTGGGTGGAGTTATACGCAGACCACAGAGTTGAAGTGGAACTGAGTGGTCCCCCATCCCTCCAGCTTTGTTAAAGAAGAGAAAGATGCTCATAATGCCTCAGTTCAAGTATAATGAGGTCGCCTCCTATCACAACCATTTCATCTCAATGTTGACTCAGAATGCTTCCAGTTAAGTCCAACATCCAATCGTCCTCACAGATTCTGCTGTCACATCTCCCCCTCTTGCTCTACACTCCCTCAGAGTTTTATTCTCACTACACCCACACTTAATTTCCTGAGGTCCCCCCATACCATTGGATTCTCTATTTTCATTCAACCCATCAGGATCAACTTGGCTTTACTTCCCTCTTTATCCAGCCTGGGCTCCTTGGTTTTCAGGGCAAGTCAGTTTTCACTGGAAATCCCTCATCCCCCTTGTCCACCTGTCATTCAGACATAGCAAAAGGTCATGTGGGAACCCATCCATCATTGGTTGTCTCAGCTTTCAAGACTGGTTGCAGAGCATAGTTGGAGAAAGTCACTAAGATCTTCCAACCAGGCACGCTAAGACACTCGTGTGTCTATTCCAAATCTCTGCTTCTTTTCTCCATGCCTTTGCTTCACCACCGAATTTCTGTCTCACAGCAGATTACCTGGCCTTCAAGGACAACCAGGGAAGCCCCTCAGCTTCCTGCCTGAAATGCCCAGATGAATGTCCAGACCCATCTTTAATTCCTGCTACTGGTTTCAGCTCTCTCCCACCAATCCCATCAGCTGCACTCTGGACTGTTTTCTTCTTCACTTCCTTAAGACCTCATTCCTTCAACCATCTTCTCTGTCTGCGGTATCCCCACATCTCCCTCTCCAGTAGGTCCTTCCCCTTGTATGGAAGCTAGTTTAAGTGACCCTCCTCCACATACAAACACACATAACAATGATTTTTTTAAAAAATATTTCCACTCAACACCCCTTTCCATATACACATTGGAATATTATGCAGCCATAAAGAAGAACAAACACATGGACTTTGCAGCAACTTGGTTGGATTTAGAGTCTAACATACTCAGTGATCTATCACAGAAATAAAGAACAAAGTACCATATGCTCTCATACATAAGCGGACCTTGAACAAGTATCATAATACTATAAGAAAGTGGGAAACTGCCAGGGGAGGGGGGCACACCTCATCAACAAGGGTACTTGTATAATGAACATTTGTATACCTAACCCTGAATTGTACCCTGCATCTTTAAAATAAAAAATTAAAAAATAAATGAAAATAAATACATAAATATTCATGTGTATATCACTAATTTGAAAAAAATATATTTCCACCCAACACTCTTTTCTTGACATCCTCAATCCCATTGATTTCTACCTCCCTCTACTCCAGAAATATTCTCCCAGAGTCACATCCTGGAACCTGATATGACCTGGAATTCTTTCTCTACAAACTTGCACTCAGAGATCCCTCTTTCTGGCCACAATATTTTATTATTCTTTCTTCTAATTCTATATGCCTACCACACTTGGTCTCTTGGAGACTCTGTCCTTAATCTCTTGCTGCTTTCATTTCTATCACTAAGTAGATCTCACAACCCATTCCTTCAACCTCTGTCTTATCTACATCTTCTTTTTCAAACATTCTCATTGTTCTACCATACTCACTGGAAAATCCCATTTCTGGATAATAATAGGCATCTACCTTTCCTACACCTGGACTACTGGTGAAACACACATACCATGAAAGCTGGTGCCCTGCACCGCCATAGTCTCCAGATTGACAAGGGAAACTCAACTCTGCTCAAATCTCTTCTCAAAAGTCCTATGATATATCCTTTTTCCATTCCCCTAAATTGTTGTTTCTCTACGGTCTTTGAATCCCCCTTGGGACTATCTCTCCTCGCCCTTTTAGGGAATTTTAATTTTTCTTAATACTCCAAGAAATTAAAACCAACACAAAGTAACAACTTCAGTGTTCTGCTCCAAGCTATGACTATAGGTGGATCCACTTTCAGAACCCTGAAATTTCTACTGAGAAGATGGAGAAGCTGATGCCCACCTCTCATAGTTAATGTCCCCATGTGGTCTCCAGCTCCTGTCTCCTACTTGCTTCCTCCAGGGTCTTGTCTTATTAACTACCTCCTCACTATCTTTAATTTCCAACTGCTTTGGTTCTATTGTTTCTTTCCTCTAAGTACATAACTATATAACTTGCACACAAAAAAATCAAAAAGAAGAACAAAACACAACATTCATATTTTATCTTTTATCTTCCTAATACAACCTTTTCCTTTGCTTCCATCATGATAGGCAAACTTTTAGCACAAATGGTTTCCTCTACCACATCTCCTAGACCCTCTAGGACCTTGTTTTTCTTTCACAACACCACCAAAACCATCTTTAAATCACTAGGACTTTCTTATAAGCATGCACACCTGTTTCATATTATTCAACTTGTGCAGGTACCTTGTTGGTGGAAATTCTCCCTTCCTTGGATTCCTACGAAGGTCTGACAATTAAGTTTGTGAACTTGCCACTGTGTGCTTATGTCAGCAGCCCTGTACAAACAACTTGGTAAGGTTTCATAACCTTGGTATATCAGTGTCTCACAGCTGTATTCGTGTCAACATGTGACGGTGTCTTGCTGAATGGCATTCATTATTGTTGTTGTATGTTTTTGCATGCCATCACGAGAATGTCAGAGCTTGAATTAGAGCAACAAACATTAAATTAGCTGTTAAACTTGGCAAGAGTGGACGTGAAATCAGGGACACGTTAGTACAAGTTTATGGGGACAATGCCATGAAGAAAATGGTAGTGTACAAGTGGGTTAAACATTTTTCTGAGGGGAGAGAAAGTGTCATTGATGAAGAGAGGTCAGGGTGGCCAGTAACGAGCAGAACTGACAAAAATGTTGCAAAAATTCATCCAACTGTGTGTCAAAATCGTCAGCTGACTGTGAGAAGCATAACAGACCAAATAAACATCGATTGAGATACAAGAATATCTTAACTGAAAATCTTGGCATGAGAAAGGTGTGTGCAAAAATGATCCAGAAGGAGCTGTTGCATCACAATGCACTAGCTCACACACCACTGTCTGTGAGGGGTTTTTAGCCAGTAAACAAATAACTGTATTGGAACGCCCTCACTACTCCCCTGATCTGGCCCACAATGACTTTTTTCTTTACCTGAAGATAAAGGACATATTGAAAGGAAGACATTTGGATGACATTTGGGACAATGGGTAATATGACGACAGCCCTGATGGCCATTCCAGAAAAAAAGTTCCAAAACTGCTTTGATGGCTGGACTAGTTGCTGGCATCAGTGCATAGCATCCCAAGAAGAGTACTTTGAAGATGACCTTGATGATATTCAGTGATGAGGTATTTAGCACTTTTTATGAGTTCATGAACTTAATTGTCAGGACTCATATGATAGTTTTCTCCAAGTTATCTCCCTCCTCTTCTGCCTATTTCTTCTCACGTTCCTCAACAGATTCCCCTTCTTCTTCATGTCTCTAAAGTGTGTTTCTCAACCCAAGGCCCCTATCAGAATCCGCAAAACCTACCTCTACTGTCTTCTCTTTGAAGAAGTACTTCCTTAAGGAAACCCCTAACAAATTGAACTCACTCATTTAGAGTTCACTCATTGACACTATGGAAACTTACCATCCTGAGGCATAATTTTGTTACTTATATGCTTTCCGTATCTGGCCTATGAGTTCTCCATGAACAAGGTCATGGCCCCATGTCTGGTGGTGGCTTACAGAGAAGAAAGTCAGTTAGTAACTGTTTAATTTAACTGTATTGAGCCTTTCTCTCTGGTGTCTGTTTACATTATATATAAACTGCCCTTACAGAAGATCACTCCTGCTCTTGTGCTTTTTCATGACTCTCATTTTAGGTCTTAGCAAACCTCTTCAAAGCACAAGGCTTCCTGACACTATTTCTTACTCTCGTTATGTCCATCCTTCTTCATTTTTGTTTTTTGTACAAGTGTTTTTACATCTGACTTCACCAGAGAATTTCCTGTTTGGCCACCTCTTTTAGAACACTTCTCCATTTTCTTCCCAGTTGGGATTACGTTATTAACAAGTTCATTCTATTCCTCTCGAGGCAACCTACTGCTTCATTCTCAAGTCTTAGAATTTCACCAGTCTTTGCTCTAAACTTTCAGAACCTGCCTTCTCAAAAACTGATCATCCACCTGGCAATACCCAACTTACCCATCATTGGCTGTGGAAGCCTCTAGAGCAACCTGCTCCTTTTTTCTCCAGGGCCCCCATTACTTCCTTGTTGGTTAGAATAGATCCAGAAAAGCAGGTCTGCATCACTTCCTCTTTGGACCTAAGTCAATTTCTCGCAGCTGTCCCCACCAGCCGGCCCTCTCTGTCTGCCGTCACCCAGCCTCTCTCTCGCAGCATCTGTGCTGTTTGATCCATGTCTGGAAAACATCAGCACTTCCTCCATCTGGATGGGTGGTCTCCAGCAGTGTCCCACTCTCCCTCGTGCCTTTAATCTTCAACCGAACTCTCTCCTGCACAATTCCACCATCCTAGCACATATTTCACTTCAGGTGTACATGACTTTGACTGGCTTAGCTATTGATCCTGTTTCTTTTGAACAAGGCATTTTCTAGCCCTCGGTGTCCTAGTTGAGAACCTGTTTCCTTAAATCACGGTGAGGGAAAGTAGTGGTGTTTAACTTTCTGCATTAAAATGCAATGCACATTTTATTTGTTAACTATATCTTATGCCTACCAACTTGGTGTGTAGACATAAGCACTAATTCTATGCTTCTGGCAAATTATTCTTGGTTGTGAATTACTTGGCACCAGTAGTACTATTTTCTCTGTTTTCTACATAAACGTTCCCAATATTTATTTGATTTTACACTTTTTTGCAGAACATAGCTTTGGTTATTTTTATTCTTTATTATTTAATTTTATAAAGATTCTTTTATAAAGATCTTTATTTCTTATTCTTTTTTTGTGGAACAGAGCTTTGGGGTTTTTTGTATTATTTAGTTTTAACTTTATGAAGGTCTGATTTTTTATTTCTTATTCTATTTTTGCAGAGCAAAATTAATTGTTACTAGTTATTAGAACATGACAATTTTATTGCTATTAGTATTTGAACATTATTATGTGAACACTTTGGGAGGTTATCTTTATGCATACGTGATTTCTAAGAATCCATATTTCAGTATAATAATCTGTGACACAGAAAATTCTATTCTGAGGATAATCACAGCAGTAGCATAGCAGCAGTGGTTATCATTCATTCAATAAATATTAATGAAGCACCTATCATGAGATAAGAACCCTGCCATATATGTTGGGGAGAAAATAGTGAGATATACTTAAACTGTACCTAGCCCTGTGGAATCTGCTGTCTAGGAAGGCAAATACAATTTGCATAAACAAAAATAAAAATTAGGCCCCATGGCACAGGCGTGGCAGAGACAATTGGCTACACACCACCACCCAACCTCTCTCTAGGTGTTTGGTGGTAGATGTCCTGAGTTAGCTGGACTCATGGATGTTCAGCCAGAGACACAGAGGCCTCGCCCCTTCTTAATCAAGAGAGTGCCTTCTATTTGGTAGGCACATCTATAGCACCCCTTGACTGCTAGCCACTGTTCTAAGGCCCTTACATATACTAGCTCATTGTAGCCTCTTGAGAACTCTTTGAGAAAAATTCTGTTGTTATCTTGCTTTTCCAGATGGGGAAACTGAGGAGCAGAGGGGTTGAATATTTAGTGTAAGGCCACACATCTCTTAAGAGAATAAGCTGAGACACAAATCCAATTGGTCCAGCTTCAGAGTCAATATTTTTCACCATGTCACCAGGTTCCCTGTGCATATGTATGGATTTATATGTCTTTGCATAATTCATGTGTGTGTGCATATGAGCTATGCATGTAAGCACAAACCTGAAAAGTGTGTGTGTGTGTGTGTGTGTATGTGTGTGTGTGTGTGTGTATACAGAGGTCAGCTGTCTCACCAGTCCTTCAGTTTAATGCTGTGGATTCAAGCCTGCCTTGCCCTATGACATCAACTCTGTGGACATCTATGCTTCTTGATCAAAAGTATAGATGGTTCTCAAACTAATCTCTGTCACGGGGAGAGGGATTTATTCAATTATACATGATCCCAATGTTAAAAGAATATTTGGTAACTCATCTGATGTCTCTAACTACTGCGCAAACGGGGCCATGGTGCTGTTTTAGGCAACCCAAAAAAGTTGAAATTGAAATACAACTATAACCATGATCATTTTAGGAAGATGTTTGGCTTACTGCTGTTGAGTCACTTACACCGTTCTGCTGAGAATAAATCTAGGAAAACATCTTTCCTACCACCTGATCTTCATTTGGTGGCTGGCCAAGCTGAGCTGGCCTTCATTGTTGACTTCAGCAAGGTCTAACTGCTGGCAGATAAGTAAGAGCACATGGCATGTGCAAGATAAGAACCCACAGCCTGACATCAATGTGAATACCAAGGCCCTTCTGAGTGATCTTCTGAGAAAAGCACTGTTATCATCAGCATTGTTCACACTTATTAACAACTTTCCTTGAATGGGGTTTTCAGCATGTTTGTTCCTTTAACTCTGAATTATCTACCAAGGAAGAAACCCTTTATGAAGTCCGTCAACAGTTGTGTGAGTTGGTTGAGGCGCTCAAAGCCGTTTCCAGCTGTTGTCAACACAGCAGGAAGGGGCAAGGATAAAGGATGATTTAGGGCCTATGCCTGGGTAGGCACTGCCTGCAGCCAGCCCTGCGCCACACACCAGATAAGTGCCATCAGCCAAGGCTTTTGGAAAAAAACCTATGATGAGCTTTCCAGAGATGTGCCAGGTCTAATGTCATGCCACTAGAGAGAAATTAAGAAGATATGGAGCACGCAGTTTGCCATTTCATTTTCCGTCTCCCCCTCCCCACTTTAAAGTGTCAACATACAAAAGTCTCCTTAGTCACTGACAAAGGACCTAACAGTCTACGGGCTATTCTGATTCCAGCATATTGAATTCTTAGTTTGAAATCTATTGGAAATTCCACCACATAGCTAAAGCTTTGCAAACTCGGGTACCATCATAACTTCTCTGCAACTCTCCAGCCTACCAATGTGCCTGGTACAGTCATGTTCCATACATAAGTGTTAAAGAGGATGTTAATTGCCACCACTTGTTGCCATCCACTGATGTATGCTTGAGATTAATCTGACTGTGATTCTCATAGATGTCCTGGAATGTGAAAAGAGCTATTTTGAGGGATTAATGGTAAATATTCAGAATGGAGAGAGAGAAAAGCTCTGTGATAAATTTTCCATTTCGATGATCAGGAAAAGGTGTATAAAGTATCATGATTTGCATTTTCAGTCTCTGGAGCAAGTTTTCTTACTTCTAGTGGTTCATTTTCTTGTTTATTCTTTCAGACTGTGGAGTGAGACAGGCCAAAGCTGAATCCATCCTATTATGCACCTGAAGTGTGCCATCTGGCAAATCTCTAGTGTTGCTAAATCTCAATATCCTGCCAAAGGTACAATTAAATCATTCAGTCAAGAGATGTTTTTCACACCTTCTAGGTTCCAGGCATAGCAGAGAAGAAACAAGAGAGACATAGGCCTTACTCTTGTGGAGCAGTTGAACATAGAATTATCAAATTAGAACATAGATCTGAGGAAATGTGGAATACTGCACTTAGAGACAACATGATGGAAAATATGAAATAGTAAATGAAAATGACTAGTCAAAAACCATTTTAAAAATTTTTTGACATTTTGTAGAGACAGGGTTTTGCTATGTTGCCCAGGCTGGTCTTGAACTCCTGGGCTCAAGCAATCCTCCCAGCTTGGCCTCCCAAAGTGCTGGGATTACAGTTGTGAGCCACTGTGCCTGGCCAAGTTGAAATTTTAAAAAGGGAAAAAGGAAGATTAGACAGAGAAAAAATGTTTGAGGATAAAATGTTGATGATTTTTCAAATATAGTAAAAGGTAGACTTCTCAGATCCAGAGGAGACAATATATCTCAAGTAGAATAAATAAAATAAAATTTGCTCCCAAATGTATTTTAGTGACATTATGGAATACCAAAGATGATGGGAATAAAGGCAACCACAAAGGAATATTAATCAGATGAATAGCAGAAGTTTCAATAATAATAGATGACCAGTGACACAAAGGAAAGTTATAAGGAAAAACTTCATCCAGCTAAACTATCTTTCCAGAATTAAGTTGAACATTTTCATACTATAAGATGTAAGAAATCTTACCTCTAAGGAATCTTCATAAAATGAGCTTCTAAAAAGATATACTTCAAAGAAAAAGGACATAAATACAAAATAAAGATCTCAGGTCTCAGATAGTCTCAAGAGCAAAGAATAATATGAAACTGTATGGATAAATCTAAATATGTTTTGACTGTATAAACCAATAATAACAATAATAATAATAATAATAATAATAATAAATTATATGATAGAAAACATTGTGGAACTAAAACCTAGTTAATGAAATAGTTGTAATGCTTCCTCAGGTGGGAGAAAGATGGCCTGGGGTATAGCACAGATAAGGAGAGAAGGACATTAGAAAACATTTTAGACCAAATATTAATAAAACCTGGGAGCCAGGTGCAGTGGCTCCCACCTGTAATCCAAGCATTTTGGAAGGCTGAAGTCAGAGGATCACTTAAGGACAGGAGTTTGAAACCAGCCTGGGCAACATAGCAAAACCTCATCTCTACAAAATAATAACAATAACAATAAAAACCTGGAGATTGAAGATAAAGGTAAAAGAAGAAGGAAAATTCAGGGATGTTAAAAGCTGTTTTGGGGGGCACATTAACCTGTCAGAACCTCAGTCTTTATATCTTAATAATGAATGGATTGGACTGTGTACCATATAATGATTTTTTTCAAGAGTTCAATATGTGTCACTATCAGTACTTTCTCATATTGAGGAGGTATTTTGTTTTACTTCTGAGCAACACAAAGATTACCAGGGCACATTCTAAGTACCAAACAAGCTTAAAATGCAGTGAGAGAAAGATAGTATATCAAGAAGTCTATTTCAAGCCAGAGCATGATCCATGCTCCAAGAGGAAGGGCAAACATTGTTATGGAAAAACAGAAGGAGATGATTTTGCAGTGAAATCTGGGGAAGATTTTCTGAAAAGATCAAACTGGTTCCTGAAGAATCCTTAGCATTTAAAGATATATAGTTCTTATTTTAGTAATGTATACTTGTAGGAAATTTGAAAAATTCATAGAGTGTTAAGAAAGAGAATAAAATTACTGAAAATCTTACCAATAAATAATCACAGACAACAGGCTATTAGGCGTCTTTTTAGGCTTTTCAAAATCTGTTTTTTTTTTTTCATATCTAACATCTAAATGGTGATTATTGCATATAGTGCCATGAAATTTTATGTGTTTGTAAAATTGTTAAAGCTCTAGAGGGTTTCATTGTATGGATGTCTCATAGCATAGTAAATCAATCCTTGATGACTAGACGTTTAGTTCCCAGTCATTCACTATTACAGTGGTGTTGACATACATTTTGTTCACTTATCTAACCACCTTCTTAATATTTAAAATTGCAATTTTGATAGGGCATCTTAGGCATAAAAATCAAGACAAGTAAAGATGTGCTCAAGAACATGAGTTCTTCCCAATTTCACCATAGTGTAAGGTTTATGTACAGGAATGAGTAAGAACTAGACAGGGGAATAGTAGATGAGTCTGGACCCCACCATGATGGGCTCCAAATAGCACAGGTATGGGTACTATTGGGAAAGCAACAGGGAAATTTGTGACCAGATCTCTAGCTGAGATAGTTGGATGTAATGACAAGCACTCAAGGTCATATGTCAGAAAGGAATGCTTTCAGTTGCAAGTAAAAGTAAATACTTCAAAAAAGACACTACTAAAGAGTATTTATACTTATCACATAACCCAAACTGTAGCAAGTGGCAGTTGTTGGGTTCAGATGTTCAATGCTATCTATGAAGGAATCAGATCTTTCTGTTGTTTTGCTCTCCCATGCTTTACACACATTATTGGCTTAATGTTTCATGGCCACAAGATGTCTAGTATAGCTCCAGGCATCAAGTAAGAGCAGGAATCAGGTGTGTTGCCAGGGCAAAGACAAACTTTTGCTTGTGTCACCTTCAGTTTTATTTGTTTAAAAAAATTTGTTTTATTCTGAAGATGTGAGGTACAATTCAGGGTTAGGTATACAAATGTTCATTATACAGGTACCCTTGTTGATGAGGTGTGCTCCCTGCCACAGTTTCCCACTACTGCCAATCTTACCCCCACCCCCCGGCTGTTTCCAACTACTGTCGATCCCTTTTTTTAGTATTATAATAACTGTTCAAGTTCCACTTATGAGTGGGAACATGCAGTACTCAGTTGTTTCTGTGATAGATCACTGAGAACGATAGACTATAAGTCCATCCAAGTTGCTGTGAAGTTTGTAATTTTGTCCTTTATGGTTGTGTAATATTCCTTTGTGTATATGCACCACATTTTTTATCCTGTCCTCTTTCAATGGGTAGCATGGTTGGTTCCATGTCTTTGCTATTGTAAATAATGCTGCAATAAACATATGTGTGCAGATATCTTTTTAATAGAGTGATTTGAGTTCCTCTGGGTATACTCCCAGTAAGGAGATTGCGGGGTTACATGGAAGGTCGATTTTTAGATCTTTTAGGAATTGCCAAACTGTTTTCCACAGAGGTTGTATTAGTTTATATTCTCACCAACAGTGTTAGAAGTGTTCCCTTTTCACCACAGCCTCTCTAGCATCTGTTGTTTTTTGAGCTATTGATGATGGCCATCCTGACTGGAGCTAGGTGGTATCTCAGTGTCATTTTAATTTGCATTTCTTTGCTGACTAGTGAGGCTGAGAATTTTTTCACGTATCTGTTGGCTGCTCATATGTCTTCTTTTGAGAAGTGTCTATTCATATCTTTTGCCCACTTTGTAATGGGGCTGTTTGTTTTTTTCTTTTCAGAACGTTTGAGTTCCTTGTAGATCTTAGATGTTAGGCCTTTGTCAGGTACAGATGGCAAATATTTTTTTCCAGTCTGTGTGCTGTCTCCCTGTTCTCTTGATGGTTTCTTTGGCTTCAGAAGCTTGTCAGTTTAATGAGGTCTCACTTGTCTATCTTATATCTTATG